>JAGYYN010016978.1:0-14740 GCA_021441665.1 Euplotes cf. woodruffi 2 WChen-2021 | reverse complement strand
TCGCTGACATCATGTCCGAGGTTTTAGAGGCAGTAACTAATTAATTGTTTGATGGTCTTAACTCAAACACCACTTTTAGCTTACTTGACTTTTTAACCATTAATAAAGTTATTTTTCCCATTCACAATCCCATATTAAGTACACAAAACAAGCTTATTATAGCGTTAAGCATGAAGTAACTTATTCAAACTGCGCATCTCTGCTAAGACTTGATGGTCGGTCGCTTGCAACTGAAAAACTCATTGTTGTCACAAGTAATTTTAAGTGTCCACTTTTAGCCAAAAAACTGCTGCTGCTTCGCGTTGCTACTGCAACAACTGCGCCGTCATAATGAATCAAACAAAGTCGAAAGTAGTTTTCGATAATCGTAAACATGCAAAAGAGCTTCGATTTGCTGACATCCTCGCTCTCCGTCGCTGTCTCGTCGTTTGAATGCGTTCAGGCATCGACTCTGCAGCAATATATCAAGATTGTCTGTAGTCTTGCGGTCGAATCGACAAATGGATCCGCGGTGAATCTTTGAGTCTGCATCGTCAATTGGGTGATTTCGATTTAAATTTATTTCACTAAATTTAGCATCGTGATCCGGCAAATGGATTTCGATGATTAAAGTGAGATACAGTCAATTGTACATCTTTGACTGAGCCATTGTTACAGTCGCAGAAATAGTGAAATTTATTTAAATTGGCAGTCTACACTCCAATAGAATTTAAAAGTAGTTGTGCTGCTCGTTATCTATCCGGATATTTTCGTGTCAATATTGCATTTTCAAATTTGAGCGTCAAACTCAGATCCACAATATTGTTTGTACTCGCAACCGTGATTGTTGGCGTTGCATTGCAGCTTGATGAGCAGCACTGCTAAATTTCGCCTAATAATGGTAGCAAGAGTCTGCCTGTATCCAGCGACAATGGTTTGAAACGCAAACAATTAGACCGAAGCAACTTGGAAAGGAAACTAAACGAGCTGCCAAGCATCTTGGCGATTAAGAAACGAGTTTGGTAACTTTGTTAGAGAATCATACGATTAGCAAGCTCGGCGTGGGCATCACGCTGGCCTTCGAAAATTTTGATGCGAGACCTGCGACTACTCGAAAGTTGGCATGATCTCGGTAGCTGGACTTGGCTCTGCACTGTCAAACGTCTGAGCAGTCTCGCCCAGTCTGGCTGAAGTCTGTGTCGTCAACACTTCGTCTCATCTGTCTGCAAGAAAACTGATCTGAGCAGTTAGATTTTGCGTTGCTTGAGGTGACGCAGTTTTCTCTCCGATAAACTCTAGCAGGTTCGGAATACTAAGAAATCGCTTGAGAATGAACGAAAATTGTGGGTAAGCAAGCAGGTCGTTCATCTTCGACTTGTTGAACCTGTAGAGCACTTCTTTGACTGTAAACGATAGCTGTGCAAGCTTCGTGTCGACGTTAAACGAAGTGTCTTGTTTTGACTGCACAAGAGCAGTTATAAATAGTCCCAGATCTTCATACGGGTTTTCGACGATCCGTTCGTTGACATATTCGTTTGCAAGCTCAACAAGGACGCTCTGGTTCGAAATTCTTCGCTTCTTGCGTTTGAAGCCTGTAGACTCATTGAACTCAGCCAAATAAAACTTTTTGAAGGACCTCAGAATAGTTTTATAGATGACATCAGGTCGATCTCCGAACTTCTTCGACTTGGCTATATGTTTTGTTGAAATAAAATCAGAATCTTCAGACAGGTCCATTGATCAAGATTGCAGACACTTGCTGGGCACAATCTGAAAACCTTCGCTCTGTCCGCGTCGCTTTAAAGTCAAAGAAGCAGCTTCGTCGATAGAATCTGAGCTCTGATTGTCAGACTTCTTTCTTTTATTGGTTGGGCTCCATTCGCTTTCCATTAGAATCTTTCAAGCATTTACAAGGCAGCCAAAGCTCAAGTTTTGCAAATTTTGAGTAGATCGTGAGGTGTCGACTGAACTATCAGAATTGACATTCATCGGTCTCAACTTTTTGGTAGGTGAGAAGGACCTACATCTTTCTACAGCGACCATTCGGTCTGAATACATTAATTCGGATAATTTTCCTTTCTCCATATGATTGAAATCAAAAGTGATAAATTATTTATGAAATCAAATTCAATAGGGTAAAATCAACTCTCATATTTACTGTGGCTCTTCTTTACTGCAAAATCAATCAAAGAACCCAACTATTTATGCATTTTTGCATTTCTTCAACAAAAATATAATTTCTGAAATATATATGAGCGTTCAAGAATATTAATATTAAAAAATAATTACCAAGATATTGCAAAAAATAATTTCTACCATAACCTAAACTTTCCTTTTTTCAGATTTTAAAAGCACTCAGTGTTTTTAACCTTTAATAAATCAGTGGTTTTGGATAGAAACAGCGAGTTAATCAGTATATTGCGATTTAAATAATTTAAGTAAGCTAAAATCATTAATTATCACCTCTGCATACTTCTACATATTAACAACATTGATTTTATTTTGACTGTTTCCAAAAATAAGTAAACTAAAAGTTACGGAATCAAGACCGAATATAGCTTATCTATCTAGAGTTAGCTGAGGAATTGCACTAATGACGAATAATTCGCAAATCAACAGCTTTCTATATGTTAACTGGTCTTATATCCTACAAACTGGAATAAATATACTACTAAAAATTAACTATTTGATATATAAAATCGTAAGGTACAGTTGTGAGAGGAGATAAGCTAAATAGATTTGGTCTTAGAGCTTCTTACGAAAAAACTATAATTGCATTGAGTACTTAAGAGTCAAAATATAACGCAGATTTTTACTTCAAGATATTTAATTTAATGAAAAATTGGTCGTTGTAACTAAATCTATCATTTTTAATGTAATTTGATCATCTAGAACCTCAGAAGAAAGCTTTAGAGACTTAAAAACTTACCTTTCAAGTAATCAAAATAACCTGTTGACCGATACACATCAAAAATTGCCTACAAAAAGGCGGAACTACTTCGAAGAGCAAGATCAATCAGCATATGAAAGTGTGAGACAGAAGTATCTTGAACGGGAAAGTTTACGCAGAGCTCCAGTGGACCAGGTATCGGTTTTTGATGAGTCAAAGCAAGACTCTGCCTTTTCGATTACCAACACAAATTTATCTCCGACAAATAACATGTCCTTTGAGTCGATTCGAGACGACTTTGAGAAAGCAAAATAGCCAGTTTTACCGTCGATACCATCGCAGAGGTCGAGCAAACACCAATATAGAAGATTATAACAACCTAAACCCCACTGAAAACCAAGAATCCAAGTATCTATCAGTCTACCAAGCTGCAGACAGATCAAAAATTAGAGCTGATTTCGATAAAATAAATAAAAAAGCAAGTTTAGAAGACTCAAAGCAGCTGATACCAAACGACCGAAGCAATTTTACCACAAAAATGTTAAATGACAGCATGACTCAAGCTTCAAATGTACGTAAGGAATCGTTATCTAAGGCTGTTGGTTGTAAACACAGCCTTATTAAGTTTTAATAGCCCAAAAGACAAATAAAATAATTTATCTGTATCAAGATATCTTTCTTCATAACCGTATCCTGTAGGATACGAGCAAGCTTAACGATGCGATCACAACAAAATTAGACCAGAGCTCGGTATCAAAGCAGAAGCCTTCTGTTGACAAACATACAAAAGGGTATTTGCCAGCAAAGCAGTCGCGAGATCTCGGCAAATAAAACACTGGTAATTGGTTATTCACTACCATTTGTATTTTGCCATCAGTCACAGTCGATCTTTAGGTGCTCGACCTCGACGAGACAATGATCCACAGCTGGTTTACAAGAGTCGAGTACCCTGACTTATGCATTAAGGTATCGATTAAAGGACAGCAGGAGACAGTGTATGCGATGGTGAGGCCTGGAGCGTTCGAGTTTCTTTCTGAAATGCAAAAACTCTACGAAGTTGTATTCTTCACTGCGTCTGTGCCAACATATGCGATACCGCTGATCACAGCTTTAGATGTAAACAACTACGGGTACAAGATGTTGTTTCGGCAGCACTGCACGAGGAAGTCGCGTAAATTTGTAAAAGATCTATCGAAAATCGGCCGCAACTTGAATGATGTTATTTTGATCGATAATACTCCGTTTGTGTATCACTTGCACAAGTCCAACGCGTTGCCCATCTCCTCGTGGTTCGATGATAAAGGTGACACTGAGCTGAGCAAGATGGCTGTTCTGCTAAGGTGACTTGCAACTGTCGATAATGTCAGAGACTACATTCCGAGGATTGTTAAAGGGAACAACATCAGGTATGAAAAAGTCAATCAGGTCTTTCATGGGGTGCTGCAGGACAAAAGAGATTTTGGTATGGGTTGAAGGAAAGAAGAGGATGGCGAGATGAGAGACACTGATTTGCTTTATCAACATGGTTTTAGGACTTGATCGGGAAATGATTTGATACGAAGCAGGAGAGATTTTGATGAATGAGATGAAACTACTGTGAGAATGAAGGTATATATAGTTTGGTTAAGTATTTGATTTTTGTCTCAAGGTTTGAATTTGATAGTTAGATATCAAATGCTTTATTTTGTATTTTTATTTTAACAATTTATCATTTAAAAATTAAAATTATCTTTTAAATTTAAGGCTAATCAAAAGTTTAATATGAAGCTTTAAAAATAATTGTTTATGTTAACTAATCATTAAAATATATCATCCATTATAAAACATACAAGATTTCAAAATAAATAGATCACATTAAACCTCATCCAATAAATAAACTATAGCCTCATTTCACAATTTTCCTTTCAATATATCGCTCGATGCTTATAAACAACCAAATCCTTTCTAAAAACCTGACCATAGCATACAAAATCAAAAGATATTCGAAAAACCAAAAATCAGCGTGATTCAAGCAGCGACCTCGCATCTCTCCTTTCGCCAGTCCCCCTATTCTCAATATACGACCTACTATCTGCCATACTGCCATCAAGCCTCTCATTTTCTTAGCCTCAAAAATATTCAATTCGCGGTCACTCAAAGACCTCAAAATTACTGTAAGTCAGGTTGAAACCAGGTGAGACGGTGTACAGCGAATCAGACTAAAAAATGTGGTAAAACATCTATTGACATTTTTATCAAATTAACGAGAAACAGTGTTGTCTTTAGTTTCCTCGTTCACCAAATCAGAAGACCCGTTAAGCAGTGGTTTCTTCTGCATCGACGCCTCTGGCTTGTACTCTTCGACAACTTTGTAATCCCCGAGGCCTTCGAACTTCTTGATCTTGCAAGACCAAATGACCAAAGCGATTCCGCCGATGAACAGCAAAGATCCTAGTGTGTACCCTACGATCTCGACTCCGAGGATCAGGCCAAGAGCGAACTTGACGTCGCCGAGGGACTCGTCGATTTGGCCTTTGTCAAGTGTGAATTCCCTCTTGACGTAAGTGTACGGGATTAGGTACGTGCTGTTGGTATACTCGAATAAATCGTCCTTTTCCAGAAGGAAATTCAGCATCAGTCTTTGACCTCCAGAAAGCGTAAGCCCTGTCCATGGCTCAGCAGTCATGTAAATATCGTCGTCTCCTTCGTCACCGACAATCGGCTGGTTGTGCTTTGTGTAAATGTTGCTTGCCATGTGTTGATTGTAGTCTAAATCAAGATAGTGCCCTTTTGTCGCAAAAATAGGAGCACCAAGGACAGAGGTCAGATTTAAAGCTCCGTGGATTCCCTGATAAAATCGCTTGTTGTCTTTATACTCTGATGAGTTTAATTTTAACGATTCGTCTCCGATAAACTTCCATGCGTTCATTCCGTTGATCTTGACCTCTTTATCAAAGTTGAATTTGACTGGCATCATAATGTCAGAGACGAAGAGGTAAACTTGGTCGCTCTTTTCTAATAGAGGATTGAACTGTCCGCCATCGGTTCCTTGAATCGGCACATCTTCGTTCCAAGGATTGACCATCTGTTTCTGATGTGTCCTCAGCCCAGTGATTTGTGGAAGTTGCATCCTCATGTTCTTCTCGTTCAGCCAGAAACAATACTGTCGTGTCAGTTGATGGTGTTCTCCACCAACAAAGAAACAGCTAGTTCCGTTGACTGGAGATGTTGGCGAGTCATTGATTGAAATCTGCGGGTTGACAGTAGGATCGCCACCTTCTTCGAGAGTCTGTCCACTTGCCTTGAGTAAGATTTTGTCAGTGTAACCTTCAATGTATTCCTTCACTGTTCTCTCAACGAAAAGTCCACCCATCGCTTGTTCGATCATCAGCATTTTTAAGTACTTCTTGAAGGTTGGGTTGTTGAATAAATTAAGCTTTCCTTTGCTGGGTTGTTCAAGAAGAATGTCTCCGATGAACTTCTGGTTATACATCTGTCCAGAGCTCAAAATATCCCAGACGTCGCTTAGCGTTACATTTGGCAAAGCTGTTCCTGCCCTTGCAAAGTAAGTCTTTAGCTCTGGCTTGTAATGACGAGCTCCAGTGAGGTCAACAAGATTTGCAGAAGAGTTCAACGGCTTCGGAGGAGCTGTACTTACTGAGTTATTGAGCCACTGAGCGTATGCAAGCTCTCTATTACTGCAGTACAGTCCAACAGATCTTGATCAGATGTCATTAGCATAGACCTTTTTGACCTTCTTCATTGCAGTCATAAGATTTCTTTCGAGGTAGTATCCAGGTGTGAGCATTCCCTGCATAGCTTGCTCGCTAAGTCCAGTCTTATCGTAGATGTACTTCATCTTGTCAAAGTCCCTCGTGAAGTAAATCGAAGCGTAGAAGCTGTAAGACTCAGCAGACAGTAAATTGAGCTTAGTGTCGTTACAGAACTTAGGCACTTGCGCTGGATCGACTCCTCTTATGTAATCATTTACGTTCTTCTCACAGGTATTTGAGTTACTGAGAGCCATGATGTTTCCGTAGAGATAAGCTGGGAACTCTTTGGACATCCAACCGATAGCGCCTTGAAGTCCGTCTTGGCCGAGACCCATCATATTTGTGGTTAGATAGGTGCCTCCTTGGTCTTTCCTCATTGCTGTCACTTCTAGCATGTTTTTGAGCCAGATGAACAGCAGGTACGTCTGCTTGTCATCAGTGAGGTTTAGTAACTGCGTAAAGTTCGAAAACGACGAGTATTTCACTGTTTGACTTGGATCTTGGTAAATATCAACCATCGTCTCGATAGTGCTAAATACCGATTTTAATGTGTCCAAGTTGAATAATGACGACTTTGGAACTTCTCCAAAATATGTCCTCGACGGAAGGAAAAATAGATGAGAATAGTTGATCTGTGAATCTGGTCCGCCAAAGTTCACCGAATCGAATGCTCCTTGATGTTGAGTGTTATTTAGCTTGGCTAAGAAAGCTGGCTTGAAATAATTGATCTCAGGATAGCCTAAAATAGTATCATCGATCTGAGAAACTGATTCTTTGTTTAATCCCAATGCAGGAAGTTTTGTGAAGTATGAGCTTGCCCATTGCCAATATGCAAAATCAGATGAATCACATGGCTCTGATCCTTTCTTTGGACACGCAGCCATCAAGAATTTCGTTGTATGTTGAACAATAGAACAGAAATTATTAGTTGCTTCAGCCATCATATCGACTCTACTAAGACTGAAGTACGTAAATATTTCATTTTGGAACTCAATTCTTGTGTTATTATCTGTTGATCATAGTGCATACCATTTTGCAACATTATCGGCGCTATAAAAATGAGGAATGGACTATTACTTGTTCAATCCGTAGTATGGGTCTTTTCTCATCAGCTCGGCTTTATTAACGTCTACACTGACATCGTCAGATGCTGGCCATAAACTTGCCTTCACCGCATTTGCGTCTTTAAAATTTTCTCCGACCATCAAGTTAAATGCGATTGTTCGGATTAACGAGTTACCAAGTCCATCAACAGTCACAGAGAAAAGCGCTCCAAGTTGGGTTCTCCACTTCTCAGCGGTCTTAATGCCGTTCCATATGCCAAAAGCTGCGGGGTTGACTCCGACAAAAGATTTTTGGTAAATATCCGGAACTGGAAAGTTCTGTGTACCATTGTAAAGTATATAGTATTCCCAGTATTTGTAGATGGCAGCGTCCTAAAATAGTGTAAATTCCTTGTGGTGCTTACTCTTTCATTTTGCTTGTTATCCCATGGGATTTGAGCTCTGGTGTAGTTGACATCCATGAACTTCTGGACGTCTAGGTACGGCACAGGATCAAGTTCTGTGAGTTCGGGCTTCGCTCCAGTCATCACAACCTAAATATTATGATAAGACCGATCACAGGTATAGCATAAGCTTACGTCTTCTGGATTTGTGCAGTTGTACAGATAGACTCTTTTTATAACTTCGATATTGAATTTTCCTGGAAGAGCGTCCCATTGAGCTTGATTATCTTTAGATACAGCAACATTATCTGGTATCTGGGTTCTTAGTACCCCTTTCAATATAATTGGAATGATAATTGCAATTAAGATGAGCAGAACTCCTCATGTGATAGTGATGATTCCACAAACTGCAACCTTCTTGGACTTATTCGGTCCTCTGCAGCAACACAACATATTTATATATAATTCCAATCAATAGTATTGATTTATTAATTTCGCTGCTGTTTTTATTGACGGCTCATTTTGATTTGTTTTGGACTAATAACATAATACATTATATGAAGGAATAATATTAAGCAAAGTATCTTCAGTTGTAGCTATTCAAACCTCTAACAGACATACAACACGTCAGTGTTGTATGTCTGTCTGATGATTTATACTAACACCGAAGCATATCCCCACTTGTATAATATTATCACTAAGTATTGTATCCTCGTCAAAAGCTACATTATTTTGATAATAAAAATCAGACGAGTGAAAGTGATCAATCCTGCTCCAAACCTAAGACTAAAAATAGGTAAATAATTGAGTAAAATTGTGCTTGTTTGTGTCTAAATCCGAATCTGAATTATATTTAAGACCGAGTGATGTTTTCTGGCGCGTACTTCATCAAATCAGTCTCTCCGACAGACAGCAGCACCTCGTCATCGAGATAGTATTGACCAGTAGTCTTCTTCGCATCACTTGTTAAGATGTAATAAGAGGCATCACCAGTAATAGCGGTGCTGAGAGCACGTTTGAAGACCGGATCACCTCCCATAATGTTTTTAATCGCTGCAGTTGCAACTGTTCTCTTTGGCCACAGTGTATTGCACGCAATGCCGAACTCTTTAAATTCCTCTGCCATTCCGTAGGTATACAATGTCATCGCAAATTTCGATAGCGAGTACGCCAAATACTGAGAATAATGAGTGTTCTCAATAATGTACTCAAACGGAGGAGCAATGTTCAGTATGTGCGGGTTAGACGACTTCTTTAAATGCGGAAGAGCGTATTTTGTTCACATAAATGCTGCTCTTGCATTAATTGAGTTCATTAAATCATATTTCTTCATGGTTGTCTTTTCGACATTTTGACGATCAACTGCGCCTGCGTTGTTGACGATTATGTCTATGCCTCCGAAATGTTCAACTGTTTTATCAATAGCATTCTTGACATCTTCTTCGAATCTTTTAAGTGACGTAAGTTTTGGTAAATAATTAAAATTTATTATTTCGCACAATTCTCACTGTGAATATATGAATGTGAAAATAAAAATCTAAATTTAGTTGTTTAACTAAAATCATCCTATTCGTTTGTTAAATTAAACTTGCTTTTAGCTTCATTTTTTTGAATAATTAAATTGAAAATTTTTAGAAGTAAAGCAAAAATAACATTTTAAATATATTTTAACAGCTATTCTAAAAAAATACTGCCAAAGTAACTAAAAATACTTATGACCTATTACAAAAATATTAATATTTTATTTACGTAATATTATCCAATCTTAAAGATATCTAAATAACCTCGATGCTGTTTTTAACACAAAATTACTTGTTTTTTGTCTTTAAAGTACCCAGATTTCAATAAAGCTTAATTGCATCATTCAGCACAGATTTTTCAGCGAAGAAAATTTGCAGTCATGCAGATTTATAGCTGATAAACACAGATCAAAGAGTCACAAAGGATGTAGTGAGTAATTATAAAGCTATCCAGCTTACCTGATGTCACATTTAATCGGCAGAGCTCTTCCCCCTGCATGTTCAATGTCCTTTGCTGCTGTGTAAATAGTCCCAGGCAGCTTTACATGAGGCTCGGTCGTCTTTGAAGCAATCACAATATTCGCACCTGAATAGTAAAATTAATTTTTACTAAATCCACATAAAAAAGTGACGTACCGTCTTTAGCTGCACGAAGGGCGATTGCAAGCCCGACTCCACGACTTGCTCCAGTAATGAAGATGGTCTTGCCCTTTAAGCTTCCGACTGGGAAGAATTCATGAGCCTGCATGTTTTTCATTACCCAGACTGCTTTGTTGTGCTGGATGTGGTTTTGAAGGATCTTTAACCTCCCAAGATATCTTTGACTTGATTTCTCCATAATAATGATAATCCTTTCAATATTTTAACCAAAGCGGGATTGAGACCTGGATTGCTTATTTGACTCTCTCATCAGCAAATAGACTGACTCAAGTAGAAAATATGCAGCCTCGCGATCCCGAGGAGGATGTGACAGTGAGAATTAAGCAAAGCTTTAAGATTAATTAGCTTAGGCTTGATTTATAAAATCAGCTAAATCATCTTTTCCAGCATATTTTAAATAAACTATGCATGAGGTTTGTTTATCTGATTTTACATCAACAATCACTTTGGATCTGATCATTATGTAATCCAACAGGCATGAGTAAGTTTTATATAGCTACACAAGCACCTAGCTTATGGCAATTGCTATGATTCTAAATAACTTATACTCTGCGATCTGTCGTATCAACATCAGTCATGAATCTTGATGCTTGAAGACTCAAATAATGTGAGCATCAGCTTTCAAGATCTTTTCTTTTAATCCTCATTGAACTCAGCTATTTTCTAAAAGCATTGATTAGTTTACAAATTAACAAGAGCACAATTTTTAGCTATTTTTGTATGAAAAAATAATGAATCTTAGCAAAGATATGCATCGATGCTAGATTTACTAAAAAGCAAAATTGCAAATAGGTTTAAAAGATGCATTGGCAAGGATCAGACACTTCTACGGTAAGGTCGCACTGAGAAGTATTCGCGCCTAGGTTTGTATCATCACTAGTCCTGCAATGCAAAATCATTATCGCTTGGACTTACCATCTTACAGTTGGCTTAATAATTATAATAACACGACAATAAGTATTTTATGCAGGATTTTACAAGCACATAAATGCAGTCAAAGGTACATTTAGGGTTGTTTACTAAGACACAGGCAAAATAGAACAATTATAATATATTAATTCAGTTATTCTGGCCCTTTGAGCAATAATTGCAAGTAATTTGTGTTATTGTCCTTTTCAACCTTCGCTTCTTTATTTTGCTTCGACGTCGGGCTTTTCGAACAGCTGTTCTTGTCTTCCTCTTTCGTCTGCTGTTTTTGAATCGTCGAAGTTTTAGACTCTCTTCTTGATCCGATTGGTGATTCAGAAAATCGTAAATTATCACCGTTGTGTTCTCGATTTGCTCCATTTAGCTGCTTTTTAGCTTCCTTCGACATTCCCTCGGACTATAGGTATTTTTAAATGCAGCGCACGTACATTAAATTTTAGTATTCTTTGTAAAAATGTTGATTGCGCGCCAATCGGGGCAGCATTTGGAGGTTTAAATGCTGCCCCTGACTTCGCAGGAGCTATATCTTTAGTATTTTCAATTATCTTATCGACGTCCTTCATAATCTCACTAATACTGTTTTCTTTTGTTGGTGATTTATCACCATTTTTTCCGTTGTCTTTGAAGACAACATTCGCTAAGATATTCGCAAGCTCTTGGTCTGAGTCCCTGCGCTCCTCGATCTTTATATTGCGAGAAGGCTTCAAATTCACATTTGCATCGATTTTTATTTGTGGCAACGAGAACTGCGGAGACTCTGAGCAATTAAACTTGCTGTTTTCTTCGTTTATAACGAGCATATCTTGTACCTGGACCGGCTTGATGCTTTCTTCACGAGATGGAAGAATGATGTTCTCAAGCTGCGACAGCAAACATCCATTCGTCGAGGCTTTATTTATCTCTGACTGGGTCTTGACCAGCTCGTTCTCGACGATTAATTCTTTGTTGCTTGCACTTTTTAGATTCTAATAAAATTCGTTATCACGGGGAGACTAGATAAAAGTTACATTTAAGTCGAAGTTTTCAAGCTCTTTTAGCAACTGGTTGTTACTGTCAATGTCTTTACTCGGAGAAACCTCGGCTTCTTGTATCTTCTTCAGATCTTTTAATGAGTTTATAAAATTAAGTTGCTTATTGACCATCAGCTCTTTTCGTTCAAGCTCGAACTTCTTTTCAGTTATGTCTCGTTTGAACCTATTAGACTCTCGTTGAATATCAATAGTTTTATTTTGTATTTCAGTTTGTATTCTTGTTATCTGCATTCGTTGGTGCTTTATTTTCTTATTTTAATGTCTCTATATCCTTTTTAGTCTTATTGATTTTCTCCGCTTGCTCTGCATCTTCATTTTCACGATAAATTGCTTCAATTTCCTGCTGTTTACTTTCCAGTTTCTACGAAACCAAATAGTTACTAAATCGGGTAAAAATTATAGTCAAACTAAAAATAATAAAACAGTCGTAAATTAAAGAATTACGAATATTTTGGACATATAATTTTAAGAGTTTTTCGAATGCCTTTTTGCCCATTCCAGCTTCTTTCCTGTACTTTTTGATGCCTTCACTGTACTCTTGATTGACTTTATCAATATGATCGACAGCCTTGACCATATCCAGCTGTCTTTTGGATTCTCTGAGTTCGTATTCAGAAATCCTTTCCCTGACGTAATCAATTTCTTTAATAATATTATCGAATTTCCTTCGGTTATTCGGCTCAGCTTTGTTTACTAAATCATAAAGTGGATACGGTTACTTTCATCACTGTTGTTGAACTCCTTTTCAATTTTGAGCTGTTTGAGCTTTAGCTCTTTGTTCCGCTTGACTTCTTCAGCGATCTACTGCTCGTCGATGTCTTGAGCTGTCTTCTTAAGCTCAGTCTGCCTTTCCGCATGGTCTTGCCTTTTGAACCGCCACTGCATTTGCTGGTACTCGTACTCGACGATATCGAGTCTTTTCCTCGCATTGGTAATATTTCCATCAATGAACTTGATTTCCTTTTCCTCATCGACATCAATGTTGCTTTTGATCCGCAACTGCCGATTGATATGCGCAGAAAGGGCTTTGCTTATGCGCTTGAGCTCCTCTCTGATCTCGTTGTTTTCCTCTCTTAGTCTATCGAGCAGCGACTGCTTTTTGCTTTCTGCATCAAAATTGTTTTATAAATTTGATGAAGATTTTTAAACTAAATAAACCCAATTGCCACAATAATTTTGGGTAATTTATCATATGGCAAAATATAGCAATTTTTACTTACTTCTCGACGGAATTTTATTAGTCGAGTATTTGGTGATACTGCTCGACCCTCGAATAATATTCGCCATCGGTGTCGATGTTTTTCCGAAGACCCTAATCTTCGACGGTGGATTAAGGTGAGCCTTTATTTTGATTGGTCTGAGCCCGTCCTCGCTGTTATAACGCTTACCGTCGCTTTGCTCAATTCTACTTTTGATTAATAAGCTCGGCTTTGGACTTGACAGACACTTTGTCATAGCTGTCAAGCTCTGGCTTTGACTGGCACTTCAACGACGCTAAGTTACTTTTATAGCCTTGGAACTTTTGCTCTTCAGAAGTCTTACGAATTTTACTTCTTCAGCAAAACGAGTGAAGAAGGGTCAACTTTCCGCTTTCGAGTATTGCCGATGTTACTGATGCTATTCTCGAGTTTATTCAAGCTGGTGCTGACCTTCTGCTTGTCGCCAATTACGATTTTAGTTTTATTCTTTGGCTTGTTCAACTGCGCTTTGTTCAAGTTTTCGATGACCTTGCTGCCCATAAAAGTATACGAGGTCGTCTGTTTGCGGCCGACGGTAAGCCCTTGGTTGTCATTATGATCAACGGTTCCGTTAGTATTCATCTCGATATGTTTCTGCAGCTGCTCGAGCTCTCTTAGTGAATCATTATCATTGATTTTAAAATTCGCATTCGAATTGTTGTCAATAAGAGACTGCTTTTTGTTTGCTTTCGAATTGCTGTTAATTTTACTATTCCTTGTGTTGCTATCAAGCACAATCTGCTATATATTTTATTACCAAAATACCTGCAGCTGCGATAACGAATTTAAGTTTTCAAAAGGCGACTCAAAATCGCGCTTTTGCTCTTCATCATTTGCTAATTGATAGTTTATATCCGAATTGTCGTTTTGCTTTACTGAAAAGTGAATTTCGCTTTCGTGGCTGTTTCTATTTCTCGTGCGATCGTCGATGTAATCGTGAAACGAATGGTTTGATTTCGACCTGAAATCAAAATCGTAGTCGTTATTTCTTAACTGCTCAAATGGACTTGCAGTCTCGTAGTTGATGTGAGCAGGATAGTACTCCTTTTCCTCTTCGTCAGATTCAGACAGATTATTATTGTGCCTTCGATTACTGAGAAATTTAGGCAGCCCATTGTCTATCATTAGTAAATATTCAATAATTATTAAATCAAATTTTAGTTTTTAGCCACTAAAATTAGTCCTTATTTAGTTAGACCAAAAGTTGAGGCGCCGCAGCTTAAATAAATAGTCCTCTGGGTTCAATTGATAATAATTAAAAGTTTAAATAAGCAGAGGCAAATTTATTATATATCT
>JAGYYN010016977.1:0-12619 GCA_021441665.1 Euplotes cf. woodruffi 2 WChen-2021 | reverse complement strand
GTCAGGGTCTTGTTGAGGATGTTGTTTAACTTCACTTTGTTCTCGATTTCTTCAATTGTTGTTAGTAACCCATGAACATCACATTTGCTAACGCTTAAATCCATTTCTTTAATTATCTTAGTGTTAACAATTTTTTGATTAAAGATTTCAGTTTTTAAAGAATCAGATCTTGAATATGTTTTTAATGCTGTAATTTCAGGATTTCCAAGCTGAGTAATTTTAATAAGCTCGGTAAAATTTTTATATGCTTTTCCCACCGCTTCAACACTTCTTCACTTTTTCTTCAGCAGTCTAATATTTTCAAAGTTCTCATACACAGGGTGTGCAAATTCATCATAGTTTCCTTCGATTGAGTTTTGAATCAAGAACTTCTTTCAAAGATTGAACTGGTCGAGGATCCACTTTTCGTTACTTCTCGTGATAAACAACGTGACATCCCTGGCGATCTCGTCACGTCTCTGGTTGCCATTCTTGCCTGCGCCTTCATCATTTTGTTGAATCTCTTTATCTTCTTCTACGTTGATTTCTTCAGAGTCAGACTCGACGTCTTCAGCGTCGATATTGAGTTCTTTCTTCTCGAACTCCATGATGGCATCGACGATCTCTTCGAACCGAATGGACTTAATGAAGTCTTCTCGCTTGGTGTAAGTCATTCCGAAGAGGATGGTGTTGATTTGTTCTGAGATCATGAGGACTTCTTTCATCTCCATTAGGACTCACACCGTCGGGATGTACTTGAAGTCGTCTTTGTCCTGATTGCCAACAGCTTTAAAATGCCTGTCCTTAATCGTCTTCAAGCACGCTTTGAGGATTTTGAGAGTATTGTCTGAGAGTCCTTCTTTGATCGGATTCAGGACCCTGTGAATCGTCTTGACCTTATTCTGAGACTCATCGTCTTCTTCATATTTCGACGGATCTTGGTTGTTTTTCACTGCTTCTTTGTATCTTTCGATTCCGTCCATTGTTTGGTTGATTTGCTCAAAATATTCCTCATCGTGGCTGTTGATGTACACGATCTTTGAATCGAAGAGTCGAAGGGCAAACACAATGATGTCAAGCACGCACCAGAAGGAAAGAATAAAGAGACCTCAAAATGTAAATATGATAAGGTCCATGAACCTCAGGAATATGTCCTTTGAGCCAAGCACTGGTTTATTTCAAATATTAGTGATTTTGTAAAACATCAGCAAGCCATAGCTTATTGGGATCATCACGACCGAGAATACAATAAACACAATTATCGCAACTAGTCAGATTGGAATGTACTGAACTAATAAAACTAAATCGTTCAGTGTTTTCGATTTAAAAAGTATGATCAGAGGGATTATTGGGAAGAAAATTATGTTTAGAGGAGGAACAGGAGACACTATTCAAGAGTACTTTTCATCATAGATACTTCTTTGCCTCAAATACAACACTTTTCGAAGGTACAGGCCTATTTGCACATCTGTTAGGATCCGATATGTATTCGACAAGATTGCAATTAAGAAGTTCAAAAGCATAATCATCGTGAGGATCAAGAACAAAGTAATGAAGATATACCCCACCATTGGAGGTACTTTTGATGCTTTGTCAAACACCGCATAGTCAAAGTTACCTAAACACGCACTAAAGAGTGTAATTAAGGTCTGAGTTGGATTCACAAATGGATCGAGATCTTGAAATATTTGCAGCCCAATTGAAGCGAATATCAAAAAGATGGCTGCAAATAAAAGCATGAAAATGGTGACATCAAGAAGCATTGACCCTAAAATCTTCACCATCGGTCCGAAAGTCTTGCTGACTTGCAGAGATAGAATAAGTCGAGTAAATTGTATGCCCATTAAGGAGGCCAAGACAATATTGATGTCGAAGTATTGATCATTGTTGATGTTATTATTAAGACTCCACGCCCTTAACTCAGCTCTGACATCTTCAAGTCCGACTATGAATTCAAAGTAATGTTTATAGAGCCAGTATCAGGATATAAACGCGTTTAATAAATCAAGCAGATTTTCAATCGAAAAGAACTGAATAAAGATCGACCTTATCTTGGCATAAATAAGTTCTTGGATATCTTTTATTAGAAATGCCAATGTGAAGGTGGAGAGGTACAGCAAGCCATCGTAGTAAAAGAAATACTTGTCGTTATCTGACTTCATAGTCATATAGGCTAAATCTAGTTGTTTTACGACATCAGCAGTTTGCGACTGGCTTTGTAGATCTTGAATTCTTGTATATGAAGTCTGAATCGTAACAGTTGCATCGATAAGTGCATTTGCAAACCAGAGCATCGTAAAGGATATTAGTAAGATCATTGCAATCTCAAATTGGTACTTTACATCTAATGCTTTATTTCCAAATTTGATACTGAAAGGCATAACCGATGTTAGACTCTGCGTCTTCAACGCCTGCGAGAGGATTTTCGCTTTTAATGCAAGATTCTTTGATTTGTCTGAAAATTTTAGTTTTTGCTTTGAGCAAACTCGAAATAATTTTTGGAGAGTGTCCGATACCAAGTATTTTAAATGCCTTTGTGATTATACCATCCATTCCTGGCGCGTGATACGTTTGTTCCTCGATTACTTTGTATAGGATGCTTTTCTTAAGAAATAGCTCACGCTGGTAAGGCCCATAGTACATGTTAGAAATGATGCTGTCAAGGATTGGGTTTTGAAGAATTTCAATGATATCTAAAAATGCTATCATATCGATGACTTGAATCCCAGAATAGTTTGTATCGACAAGCATATCTTCGACTTCATTCATGTTCGAGCTTGAGTCGATAATCGCATTTGCGATATCACAGAGAGTTGACCGAAATCTTTGAGCCTTAAATATCAAATTCTGGTGCTTTTTGCTAATACTAAGTGAAATATTTAGTAACATAAGTATGATTTTTAGAGGATTAGATCAGTAAACTATAAAATTGTCTTTTGGCTCGTCCATAATTTGGTCTTGAAGAACAGTTAGGAACTCGAAGCCCATTTTGTATTCGATATGACTCATGAACTTTTCCAAGATGAACAGTCGTTCTTCAAGGTACATAAGTTGATAAACGCTCGTATCATCACATCTAAAAGAATCAATGAGCGCTTTAATGCAAATGAACTTGTTTCCATAGACATCATCTTCGTACTTCTTAAACAGGTAGAACGAAATATGTAGTTTGTTAAGGATAATTGAGTAGGAGAAGGCGTCTGAGATAATCTCGTCAACATCGTATACATTGTCGTCATCCATTCTACCCATCGGTATTTCTTCAAGTACCTTCGCAGCTTCCTTGTGAAGATTTGATTTACTCTGCTGCTGATTGGTAAATAAAAGCAGCTCAAAAGTCTGAAGTTGCTCGTAGTAAATCAGAAGCTTATACAAACCGATTGTCTCTAAGGTTGGAATTGACAAATTCTCGTAAAGGAGCAAAATTATATTTGCTTTTCATGGTTGTTACTCAGCAAAGGTTCTCGAATTGCAGTTTCAACTAAGTCGACCTTATCTAAGTATTTATTAAATGGATTTTTCTTTGTTTTGAATAGCACTGGGTCGTCGATATCAGCAAGTGTTTTAGAGTTATTCAAAGACTTATCAAGTCCATTATCATTATGCTTTCCTCCTTTAAAGTTAAGCTTTTTAGACCTTTCAGTAGAAATATACATCATGTCGTTTGACCGTTCAGTATCACTATTATCGTTTAAAGTCTCTGCAAGTCTCAAAGACCCGTCGTTGACGATGATAATGTCTTTAGTAACGATAAACTTCAAGATCTGCTGGACATTCTCGTCTGAGTGGTCGACTAGCAAGGGGCTGATGTTATTTTCAGTGACGCTCGGATTAATATATAGTTTTATTCTCAGGAGTTCAAGATATACTCAATCAGGGCAAGACTTCGGAGTCGAAGTGAGTACACGAAGGCTTCATTCAGTATTCTCAGGTCGTTAATGACGACTTCATAAGGGTCTTCTTTAAAGCCTCTGGGGTAGTAAAATCATTTGAAGTTGTCTGTGCATTCTCTAATATACTCCATAATCTGTTTTTCAGGCTCAATTGCGGATATGAAGATCAGCAAGTAAATGACGCCAGATTCCTTAGTATGCTTTGTACACAGGTACTCGATCAAGTCTCATAAAGTATTGTCTGAAAGATTAGCCAACTTCTTTTTCTCAATCGACTGTCTGTTGTCAATCAGCGTGCCGAGTGGGGAGTCTTCATTGGACACCTTGCGCATGAGCTTGAGTTCTCTGCCTGACGAAAAGCCTAGCGTAGTAAGGATAAATTTGCTTACCTATGGACTCGGTATTTTTCATGTTTTTGTATTTACTCATATTTTCACATTCGTTGGTTTCTTTGTTTTCGTTGCTAAAATTATGATTTAAACTGAAAAAATGGGGTCTTGGAATATCAAAAATTACGTAAATTTAGAATATTTTAAAAGGGCTGTAGTTAAAGCAGGGGATTTGCAGGAGAAAATGGGTTAAGTTCTGGGAGAGTTGAAAGAAAAAAGTAAAATCAGCTATTTTGGGTCTGTATAGAACTTTTTGAAATGGTAAAATGATATGTCGTTTTGATCATTTTTTAAGATATAGTCTTAACTGGTGCTTTCTAATTATTTTTTTATAGAATGATATACTTTAATAACTGAGTGATAAATATTTAATTAATAGTTAAAATAAGCATATTAAAGTATTAGGATTTTCTTGAGATTTTTAGTCATAGTTATTTTATCTGAAACTATAGTAAAATTAAAATAATCTTTATTTAATACTCTCAAATAAATACCAAATTTTTAAAGCTTCAATACAATTTAAAATCAAACTTGATATTTATAAAAAAATTCTTATTTAAAGTATTGATACCAAATATCTGTTTATAGCAAAATCATCACTTTAACTTTTCAAATCTTTCAAAAGTACAAATATAATTATTTTTCTTAATAAATTATTTTCAAACCAGCTTTTTACCTCTAAATACGGATCCGAATTACTTTTTAAGTACCAAGTCACAAAAGAGTAATATAAAAAACAATGAAATTAAAAATTGAAAATTAAAATCGTCCAAAAACCCCCTGACTCCTCCAAGAAATAAAAATCTTTATTTGTCTAAAACCCTATTTCACCTCAAAAATTTAAATTAAAATCAAAATTTTCTTTAACCCTTAAAACCCCAATTTTTCATATTAAAATAATAAAAATAGTTTGGTTTTTAATTTGTAATTGCAGAAGTATTAAAAACAGTAAAAATAGAGTTTTATTAAAACAGCAAATGCACGGATACAAACATCGATTTGCAATCGGCTGGAAGCACGACTGATAAATCGATAGATAGCAAAGTTGCAGTGGAAGTGGAGGCCAACTCATACTCGTCTTTTACGCTTTCAATCACGAGTTCTGACTCTTGTTTCTTGCGAAAACTTTTGATTTGGCTGAACATTTTTAATTAAAAATTTTATATAATAATATTTATCGAATTCAAACTCCATCGTTCTCACTGCTGCATGAAAGAGAATTTCGGTAGTGAATACTGGAAGATTTGATCAGAAATCAACAAAACTATTAATGTCGTGGTTTTATTTTTTAATACGATTTTTTTAGTATTTAAAAATCTATATGATTGTATTAGTTTATTTTTATATAACTTCTAATAATTTTACTTTTATATGATAAAAATTTATTTTTATTAACTAAAATACTATTTAAAAAATAATTACTTGCGATATATAAGATCAACAGTTGGTTCAATTAATTTTACCTTTACATAAACTTGATTAATATCTGAAAAATTAAAACACTCAATACCAGCATGTGAAAAATAATGAATTTTTATTTTTCAATCGTCACCAATCTTCTTTCCTTCCAAATGCAATTCCTTTAAAGTGGATTTAATTTTTAACAAAAAATTTAATAATGCATTTAAAACTGCATTCAAAAGATGCGATGGCAAGATTGAAATTAAAAAGTATGATTTAAAAATGCATGCAGATTGGCACTTCTCATCTATAAGTTACTTATGAGGAATGAACTCAGAAGCGACTTTCAAAATTGCAAACAGCAAGTAGCATATAAACATTACTATCACTAGTAAAATTGATACTGACTCTGAGCTTAGTTCTTTGGTGTCTTTATTGCTTGAGCTTCACTCTGCTGCAGATTTGGACAGAAACTATATTAAGTTAAATATTGCAAAGACTTGCTTTATCGATAATGATAGCTATAGTCACAATCAACATCACGTTGCTACTAATTATTTCAGTTGCTCTAGTGAAGTTCTGCTGCAGTGGAAGCTTGACTTTACTACTGATCAAAGCGTATAAAATAGAAGACTGCATAATAAATAGAATGACCAGCAGGAAAGATATCAGAGTCGGAGATGATAACATGAATAGCAAAACCAGTGGAATCTGAGATAATAAAATCAAGTATATGCATTAGAGAGACTTAAATTGATCAATTTGCTGAATAAAGCTACAAATTAAAAATGATCATCGGCTATGTACTCAATAAAATATTAAAATAGAAAGTAATAATCATGTAATAAATGAGCTGACTTTATGAAAGCTTAAATTTGATAATTCGTAATAAGCATTTATGATAAGAAACGGTAATATTATTCACCATAATATTCATAATTTAGTTTGTGGTTCGATATTTATTGCTTCAATCCACTTTAAGTTTTTAGCCCATTTGAATCGGTCAACCAGCTTCATTAATGCAAGAATAATAACGACAAATATACAAACATTCGAGTAGTTGTATATAGTCTGTTGTCAATACATATTCAAGTTAGCATACTTATCGCTACTTGGTGTTCATGATGCAAAACGATCTAGCCATAAAGAGTTAATAAATGCAAAGTCAAACTTGAAATACTGAACCCATGAAAAATATTCAATCCAGCCACTGCTGACTCAGTCTGAGGAAAAAATCAGCATCATGAGAGTCTGAAGATGGAATACTGGCTCTAGCATGCACTTACCGTATCTAATTGACAATACCAAGTTAATAAAAATGACGATGATTGCAAATAGCCCGCAAATCCAATATAGCTGTGTATTCATAATTGGCAAGTAATCGACTTTTCTGACTCAAGAGTTTTCAGAGTTCAAAACATAGCCAGTGTTGCACGATATTCAGTCGGATCCATAAGGTCCGCTACATTTAAATCATTCCTTTGATGCTCACTGAAACACAATGATATCTATCAGAGCTTCAGACGACTGACAGAATGAGTTGTTAGAGTAAACTGAAATTTGTCATCCTTTATCTCCAAATGCTTTTAAGTACATATCGATACTGTCTTTATTAACCGTGATCCGAATGCCGATTTTAGATTCATCTGTGTTTATTCATCCGCTCGAGCTCAAGCTAAGAGCTTGACCTTGAGGGTCAGAAAATAAGTATTCAGGAAGCTGGATTAAAAATATTTTATAGATTCTTATCGGCTCTATAATATTTGTCTGAGAGTAAGGCTGGCTTGCTCGAATTGACACATTAAACTGGTTTGATTCAATTTTTCTATGACAGCCATCATATGCAATAAGTTTGACGCAATGAGTACCATGCATTATTGAATTGTCTCAGCTACCTATTTGATTACTGAAAAGTCTTACCTAAGGCAAATCCACACATTGTCTGATTGTATATATAGCATTTGATCGCTGCTTGTATATCATATCCAGCTGAGTTGCTGACCAGTTGAACAGGAAGTAGCAATCAGACTTGAAGTCTCAGCTTTTAAGCTTATTTGGGTAGCATTTTGTAAGCTTACATTAAAATCGCTTATATATTCGAAATTTTGTTGTTTTCGATGCCAAAATATTGATATTTAAATCATAGATTGTAAATGCGCCTGAATCATCACTAAGTATGACTACGACTTCAATGCTTAAATTATATATCGGTACCGCAGGGGACGATGCATTAATCGCTATCTAAATAGATAATTTAGTTTTTAATTAAATCAAATAAATATGTAATACAAATTTAATAAAAGCTTGATTATGGTCAAAGGTAAGCCGAAAACTAAATTACATTATTTACATAAACGTCGTTTGATGAACCAAGATATTCACTTTTTGATGCTTGAACATATACCCAATCAGGATTATTATCTGCTAAAGACACGTTAAATATGCTACTGTCGACATCCATAATTTCAGCAAGTTTAATGATTGGCTTGAGTTGATTTCACAAATTGATCTGTTCAGGGCTCAGATTACTCACAAACTTTGGAGGCTGCGACTTAAATATATTTAAATTGATATCAAATTTCGTCCAGTACTGAACATCTTGATGGTACTTGTCAGTGTACTTTATTGATATTTTTGTCTGTGGTTTAGAGCTGTCCTCTCACAAGACCATTAGTGTAAATACTGATGCATTTTGAGACTGAATAAAACTGTTACATGAGCCACTATCGACAATACTTATCGATATTCTATCATTTTCATCGTCATCAAAAGTCAATGTAAAGTTCGAAATTTGATGTTCGATCACATACCAGTTTGAGAATGAACTTGTCAAGCGTCAGTTTTGATTGATAAAATCAAAATTTGAAGAATGAGTTATAGTTCTGTTGTCTATGTCGTCATTAAAAATCGAATATCCAATTAGTTGAGACTGAAAAACAAGATTATTTGATCCCACAGACTCAACTTTTGATGTGTCAATTGTGAAGTTCCCTGAGATTTCTTCGAATGTCACCCACGACGGAGTTTTGCACGGTTTGCTTATGGAAGGAATGTCGTTTCAAACTTTAAACAAAAACTTTGCATTTCGTCAATGTTCAAACGCATTCAACGTCAGATTTGTCGGATTGATTGTTGATAGCTCAACTGTGTATTCTGCTTGAAGCAGAAACTCAGGAAGCTGAAGATCTCAAGTCTGAAACTCAGGAATATAGTTCGGCCAGAGACAAGGTGTCACATCGAGTTCTTGGTGCTGAATAGTCCCGTCGTTGGCTTTGAACATAGCAACATTTTCTAAGTATCTGATATTTAAAGTATTTGGTATCAAATGGATTTCATCTGGGTCGGAGTCATTAGGCGTATATTTGATCACACTGACATTTATATCGTTGTCATAAACTATACAATAATTTAGTCGATCGATGTATTAACATATTATATTTATTAGTATCAAAATTTTATAAAAACAAATGCTTCCAGTAATTGGGGATTTTATAAATGTTTCAGTTCACTTTTGAAAACTCTGCATCTGTCTTGTAAATTGATAGTGACGAGAAATCAATTGTATTTGTGCTACTATAGCCTTGTCTTAAATAGGTATAGTATATGTTTATATAAATATATTCGAAATTAAAGTTAAAAGAAGACTTTAAATTTGTAAACAATGACATTAATATATTTAAAAAAAACTAAAATTAAAATAAGCAAAAATATTTTCTCACTATTTTCTATTGTTTTTAGAAAATATCATGAATTGGTTACCAAATAGAATAAAATCATTCAAAAAGAGTGATTTTGTATTAAACTTATCATCTATCGCCAAAATATTTGACTAATTTGTGCTTATTAAGCATAGCTGAATCAAGCTATATCAGCAGCAAAATTAATATTTAAGTATCAAAAATAAATATACAGAGGAAATAAAGCAATTAGTTCTCCAGTTACTACTTGAGCAATATATAGTTACTAAATACTGCATCAGCTAATACAAGTGCAAGTGGTACCTTTGTTATTTATTGTTTTGAATTCAAGTAGTCATTCTCAATTTGAGTTGACATCAACTTCTGTTTACATTGTCGTGATCTTAAACATCTTCAGCAATATAAGTAAAAATATCGCAATAAAACTTCAAGATAAAGTATTTGCTTACTTGTAAGTGGACTTGAAACTTCAAGACTCTCAGGCTCGTCAATCTTAAATAAGCAGCTTAACCCGCATCTTGAAGCGAATAATGTTACAGGCATGCCTTTTTGGTATTTAAATATCGAATATATTTTCGAAATAGACGGCACTGAATATGCTAACTGCAGTTCGAGGACTTGCTTTCAATCATGAATAAATCTGATTGAAATAAACTATGAGCCACTTCTTTTGTAATTACTCTATATATTCAGATGTAAGGGCTCAGGAAGATATTAAAAAGCATAATTTAGAAGCATTTATTTTCCATACATATTCAATATAAAACCAATATTACATGAGATCATAAATTTTAATTTCCTCCAAATACCAATATTTTGGATATACTATATTTTTTATCTGTTCTTTATTTTTTATTTAGCTTTTTTATTTTAAGAATATTATTAAAATATTGGAGCTTGGAAATCGAAACAATCAGAGGATTATACCAGGCTTTCAGAAATTCGTTTAAAACTTAAAAATTATTAAAAAACGCAAAAATTCATTATGGTTGCTCCATCAGCTGTGAAAGTAAGTCAACTAAGAGGTCACCATAAATATAATAATAAAATTTAACTCATAATACTTTACGCTTTTTTTGTTAAAAATTGATACAAAATAACATTAAATATTTTACGTAGTTTCACATAAAAATCTGTATGGCACATTGAATAAAAGATATGACTAACGAATGCAACTTAAAGCATATTTATTATTATTCCAGCTAACGATTTTCATATTGAACTAATTCAAGTTGTTCGTACCCATAAACGTAGTTTTCAGTAGAGTATTCAATTTTCATTCCTGTTAAAAATTAGACTTTTGATTACTGAGAATACCATTTAGTTGTGATCTGAAAAAGATGTAGCACTTCGAATTCAAGTAACGACCATCTCTGTCGTTTATGCTAAAGAATCACGGGTAATGTACGTCAGCAACCATTCCTGAATAAATAGTTGACTCGAACGACGTCAGCTTGTTCGCTGACTCAAGTCCAAGTTTGTAATCAACGATAGTTGTCCAGATTGTATTCCCAGCATCGTCAATTTTAAATACAACTTGGTCAAAGTTGGAGTCGGAAGAATAGCTTATTTGAGACAATAAGCTCGAAACTCTTCGATTTATTGCAATTCCTGCATCTCCAAGTGCTGTAATTGACAATATCTCAAGAAAGAGCAGGCTGAGAGTTGTCTTGTTTGGATCAGCTAAGAATTTAGCAATCTCCATATCCCCATTAGCATTATATTTAGTTAATCCTGCGTAAAATCTATTCATCCTATTGAATGCGAGTAGAGCCTATGTTTAAATTACATCGAGATTACTAAACTTACCCAGAGGTTTTCTTCTTAAAGTGCTGTGGCTGCAACAGAGAAATTAATCATCTCGTATTCGTTGATAAATGTCTTAGCCCAGATGGTCTTTCCAGTCGTCTCTTCAATTTTCGCAACTAAATCTACGATTTTGGTAGTTCTAATAGAATTAGTGTTTAACTTACTGATTGAAAAAGTTGTTTGTTATGTAATACCGAGAAAAGTAAAGTTTAGCAAGCAGCCTTTAACATATTAGTATAAGTCATCATTAGTCTATAATTTGTCGAGCTAATTATTTTAAATCCGTCAGTATTTTATACTGCACTTGTGACTTTAACGTATTCGAAGTCAAAGGATTTGCACTTACGTCATTATTAAGTTTCCATCTGGAAGAATATGCATTCCTATATAGAAATGGTAAATCTAGTGAGAGTGGTGGAGATAAATCTGCAGCCAAAGTAACTCTGATTACAAAATAGTCTGGCATAAAGACTGATTAACTTGATTAAGCAATACAACTATTTTCAATGTCTTTTATTATTACTTAATATTGGTTGTACCCTCGATATTAGGACTCTGCACTCGACAGGATTTATAGTCGTAAGGAAAGTCTGCTCCAAAGTAGCTTGTCATGTATGATCCGCGTGTTATTGGAAATGGGTTTCTCGAACATATCACCGACAGCACATTGACCTTACTGATAGCTCTATGTGAATTTCATATCTAGCTAATACAAGTGAACCTGTAAATTCAAATTATGGAGAATGCTATTGATAGCATGAACTTTATAAGTTTTCTTAAAGTCGATAGTGATTTGACCTATTTTATTAATTGTTTTACTTTAAATCAAAATCCATTTGAATCATAAAAAATAGTATAACCCATTTTCTTCGCATCATTCCGCTACATTAGTTAATAATAGCAATAGGACTAAAAAAAGACGATTTAAAGTATTTAAAATACTGATGTCAAGTTGAATGTTAGCTGAGTCTATCTCAACAAGAGCCATCCCTGCATATCAAGCAGCACATACTACTGCATCACAATTCTAGTTCATAATACGCATTAAGTTATTATTTCTGTTGCTATATTAAAGCTATGAATAAGTTCCTATTATAAGAATGCATATGTATAAGGCTCAATAAATTACTTGGTAGTCGTTGGCAAGTGCTTTTGATAAGCACTCTTCTGCACAAGTCAACTGTGCTGTTACAATTGAACAAAGGTTCCAAAAATGCATGACTCACACTACAGATACTAAAATGCAGCTAGCTTCAGGCTTGCCGTCAGTAACAACGTCGATCGGGTATAAATAATGGTTGGTGCAAAATTTGTTATGGGCAGAGAATATCAGAATACGAACGACCGCAAGTGTAATGACCGACTAATTAAAAAAAATTTGTATGGTAAAAATATTAGAGTAAAATTTACGGTCAATCACTTATTGCTTCTTTATGCTAATAAAATAATG
>JAGYYN010016890.1:0-10305 GCA_021441665.1 Euplotes cf. woodruffi 2 WChen-2021 | reverse complement strand
TATAAACATTTTATCATCAATAATAATAATAATAATAATAATAAGAATCACATTGACAATATGAATTACATTTCTTATAAAG
Source organism: Euplotes cf. woodruffi 2 WChen-2021 (assembly GCA_021441665.1). Classification (NCBI taxonomy): domain Eukaryota; phylum Ciliophora; class Spirotrichea; order Euplotida; family Euplotidae; genus Euplotes; species Euplotes cf. woodruffi 2 WChen-2021. The sequence goes on along the minus strand of JAGYYN010016890.1, from coordinate 10,223 downwards.
GCTGCCAGAGTACATTTGTATTCACGCCTTGATTTTTTCTTTAATCTCGTCAGTAAGAAATTTTCTTGATGCAGCTATGTTTTTCTTGGCCCTGTGAGAAGGTAGCATTTTTATTAAATAAATTAGTATAATTTACAATGAATAAGCAGACAACTCGTTGTATTCAGTAAGAAGTTGATGTTGCAGATTAATTATTTATTAAGCTCCAAATGCCTTTATTGATCTCAATTCCTTCCGGAGTGTTTTTAGCGAAGTCTTCGTAGTTGATTAACTGCTTCAGGATCTTCGTCTTCTCTCTGACTATTTCTAACCTCTGACTTGCTCGGTTGTTTTCATTTTCGACAATCTGCTGCAGACAGTCGATTTGATAGTTGTTAGAAGTCACTTTATTTGTGTACTGCTGAGTCTTTTGTGTTTTCAATGCTCTACCATACAGCAGAGCTCTGGAGTTATAATCACTGTTAGACTTGATCTCGTTATCGACCCTCTCTTTGACTGCCTGCTTATAGAAGAACAACTCGTCAAGTTCTTTTTCGTAGTTCTGGTATTTTTGAGTTATTTTGCTCCTCACTTTTTGGAGAATTTTAAATGACTCATCATTTTGCATTTTCAGGTAGAAGTTTTCCTCAAGAGTCCGGGAAATATTCTTCTCGATGTTTAGCCGCCTGGTCTGCTCGATTTTGATTTCTTTGGTCTGCTTTTCATTATCAGAATTCAGTAGTTTAATAGAAGAAGTCACCTCTTTACTTAATGGAAATTAAATCAGCGATGACTTTGAGGTTCTCGTTTAGGAATGCATCTAATGACTCAAGGTAATTGTCCTTCCGCTTTAGATGTGTAACCATGCTCGGTATATGAAGAGTACTGCTGTTATCTTCACCGACTTTGTGAGACTGTTCATCAGTCTCTGTGTCAAGCTCATCTTCGCTTTCTTTATTGTACAGAACTAGTGTTTCATCGTCTTTGTCTTTATTAGTCACAAAGTCGATTGACGGCTTTGCAACAGACTCATTTTCCTTTCGATTGCTAGTAAAATAAATCGTGTTGTCTTCAGCTTTTGCCTTGTTATTGTGAAAGACTGTGTATTCATCAGGAACGCTGCCGATTGATCAGAAGCTATCTGAAGTTACAGTATGGAAGACAGCCTCTGGCTGTCCTTCCCACTTCTCTTCTACAGAGCGTTCGAACTCAACCTTGCCAATCGAGCTGATGATGTACTTATTATCAACTTCAGCCTTTTCAAGTTTATTTGCGTTTCAGAAGTCCTGCTTGACTTCAAGTTCACCTGAAGCAAACTGGTTGTTAATTTTACAAAATGCAGTTGCTTTCTGGCTGATTACAAATACAGGCTTTGCTTCTTTTGTGTTATTTATCTTTTAGATCGATATTTGTATTCCTCAGCTCAGTTATTTTCTTTCCATGTCTCGAGAGATAAACTGAGGTCCCAGGCCCACTTAGCTCGAGATTTAAGTGTTTACTATTGTTGTTGCGGTTTTCATTTTGCTTCCACAGACTGGATATTGCATGAATCGACTTGGGAGAACTTCCTTTGCTCATCGATTGGAATTTTAAATCAATTTTTGAGTCAATTTTTATCTTTGATTTGATTTTATTATTAATCGAGTTCTCAACTTTATGTCTGACTAAAGAACTCGATGCAGTGGATGGCTTGGAAGAGTGTTTAACTGATCTTGGCTGGATAAAATCAAAATTATTTATTTTCATTCGTAAATTTAATAGGATCATGAATGCCTTTAACTGTTGATAATCCATTCGTACCCAAATCAAAATTCTTATTTCCAGTAATCAAATGCATATTATTACAAGTCCTTTGCAATTCTCTATTTTCTCGACTGATTGCCTCTTTGTGACGAATGAAAACTGCTCTTTGATGATTGCTTGTTGTTTCGTCACGGAGACTGCTTTGAACTGACTATTTTCACTGGCTCGAATTCTTTAATTCTTAGGTTCAGCATTTCATTTTGATCGTTAAAGCAGACTGACGTGCTTTTGTTAAATTTTGAAGTGGCTGCAGTCCGCGGCTTGATCGGGCCGTTTAGTATTCTTTTATGTCGTTCGGAATCGCTGATCCTGTCATCGTTTTTAAATGATAACTTATGACTCATTGTGTTCTTATTTGCAATTATCAATTATTTTTAAATTTTAATAAACTATCAAAATTTATTTATATATTTATAATTAGTGTTGAGTAAAAGTAAAATTCAACGGTTCAGACTGAATTTTGATATTATTTAAACTGTTAAAAAAATTATATAAAGCACTTAAATTTAAGCAAATATCAAAGCAGCATACAAATCAAAATTATAGATATTGCAGTTTATGGGTCTTAATGTTTGTTTAATTAGCATGCATCTTAATAATTCTGCCATATTTGATTAAGATCTTCTTTTTATGATATTCAGCTTTGCTATGAATAGCATTTCACGATCTGCACTTGATAATCTGAGAGTACTTAAATCTATTGACTAAGCAAGAGTATCAGAACTCCATTTGGCCTCATCATATCATCGGTGCCATTTGTCGTAGTTTTCACAATTTTCACCTCAGCATCGGATCCATCGGGGCTTGTTCTTCAGGATCAATATAGTCCTGGGCGATAAGTTGGCTGTCTTGAGTTCGTTCAAAGTTGCCATACTCCAAAGGACTAATTTCACTTTGAAGATCGAGATCAACAATCAGATCCATATGTTCTTCAGTTTGCTCGTTGACCTTGCTATTTTAGTTCCTCAATTGTCACCCTTAGGATCTCTTTTTCTCTATTGAGCCTTTCAAGCTCTTCCTGTATTTTAGGCAGTTTTTATATTGACGATTGTTGGGAATTAGTGATTTATTAGTGCTTACCTCGATATTTTTAGCACCGGAGATTAGAGCCTGCTCGTAGCTATTCACAAGATTTTTAGCAACTTTAATTTCGAGATTTGTGACTGAATTGTCAATATTCTCGATTTTATCTCTTAAATCTTGCACTTCTTTATTTGGCTTTTTCTAAAATTTTAGTTAGAGAATATGTGGTATTGGTTTAAAATTAGTTTTAATCGTTATTTTTGTTATACGTCAAAGATAAAGTTTAGTGCTTATTGTAAATATCTTACTGATATCATTTGTTATCCGGCTATCTTCGTCTTTAATTTCCTCATATATTGCACGACTTGTCTTGACCTTTATTTAAATAAATGAGTAAAGTTATTTTATTTGATAAAATTTACATCTCTGAGGAGTTTTATTGCCTTATCAACTTCATAGTTGAGTTTAAGTTGTGCTAGAGCAAAGATTAGTAATTCATTTAAAATTTCAGTTGTAGTTAAATATACTTACAGTAGTTGTTTTCAAATATCACATCAGTACAGCCTTCTTTAGCTCATCTTTCGCATTTATGAATACTATGAAAATTAATACTAATAGATACCTGTTGCTCTGCATCGGGACCTCATAAACAGCGGCAAATGGAGGAACACAGGACTCAAGGATATTGACTTTGAAAAACATAATATAAAATGAGTTATTTTAACTCTGGCGGAAAGAACATAAATCATTTGATCGAATTGTCATTTTCAGCCATAATTAGTGACATTTCTTGGTAGTCGTTATTCAACTTGTCTATTTCCTGCATCAACATGTACTCTTGCAGCTTTTCGTCATCAGAATCGTCTGTATAAAATTTACTCAGAAAGTTACCGATTTGGCATAGTTCAAGGACAAGGTACTTTTTGAGTGTCTCTGAAATCACAGTTGGATCTCTAAACATCACCGACCATGCTTTACCTCCGATCTGGAGTGAGCTTCATGATCTCTTTGAATATCGATCCCTCCGACTCGACAATGAACTCGGTGTATCTAAATTGTGAGCATTTGAAGCCTACGGAAAGTCCCTGTGCTTTCTAAAGAACACTTGAACTGACTTTTGGCTGCTTTGCACTCCTTTGAACACTTCGGTCTGCAGACACCGAAGAGTTACGAATCCAATCTCTCTGCTTAGTTCCTCATTTATTTGGTATTTTAGAGGGTGAAGTGGAGTGTGAGGATTGTCAAAGTAATTGCCTTTGATTATTCTCTCAATCGGTCTAATTTTTAGAGTCAAGTTAAGACATAAACTTACTTCCTTTGCACGTCTAAATAAATGAGATTAAGTAAAAGCAGAAACTTAAATGAAGAATGAATGAGACTTACCTAAGATATCACGATAATATTCGCTATTTAGCCTTTTTCTTCTTTGATTTGGATAACTCTGGCTCATTGTTCTTTGATTCCTCAAATGAACTCAGCTGCAGGTTGGGCTCGTGCTCGAAATTTATGCTGTTCTGAGAATTCCTACTGTGCTTGATCTTTTGAATCAACTCAGTTCAAGAGTAATCTCCTGCTGAGCCTTCAATTGATTTGTCAATTAAGGAAAATGAATGGCTGTAGGTATTCTCGTCATTTTTGCTTGCAGGACTGTTTGATTTTGCAGCAATTTTACTCGGATTATCAATCGAAAAATCCTCACTTATTTCTGAATATGTTAGTTTCTTTGATGGAGATTCATGGCTAAATGTCCATTAAATAATCAAATGATATATCATTAACAGTATCTCTATCTTCTTGAGAGTTGCTTTCTCCAGGATAGTTAGAAGAAAGATATTCACTTTCACTTTCTCCTTCACCTTCATCCTCGCCTTCTATATCTTCTGATTCTTGAGATTCCTGCAAATCCTGCGACTCCTTGCTTTCTTCATTCGACTGGTCTACTTGTGACGGCCTGGAGGATAAACACTAAAATTTACATAAAATTGAGTTCCTCTTCAATCTGCTCTTCTTGAGTAGCTTTCGATCTCGCCTTAACTTTTGTTTTTGCCATTGCGATTATAATCCAATTTTAGTGGGAAATTAAATATAACATTTTTATTTAGTAACAATTAACAAATTGAAACTAGCTGATTTAAAGCTGTGATAGTGCCCGTTACTCAGATTACAAGTCGATGCAGAAATCAGATACCAATTGGATATTAATCTTCTTTTTATTCTTCGATCTAGAGACTAAATAAAGCACAGCCTACCTCCTGTTTTTAGATTTAACAACAGTTGCTTTGCACAAGGCCTTGCTGTCTTTTCACTTCGGCCTTAAGTCAACTCTTTTGGTAGTCACTAGTCAATTGTTGCTTGCGATAATTGTGAATTTCTCCTGGCTGCTTTGGTCATCATCGATATTGCAGTCCTGCTCGTTGTGCCTCGATTCATTATAAGATCACTTTGGATTTGTAATTTCTACATTGCATTTTAATACAAATTTCATAATCTTCACAACAGCAGTAAAATGTTAGGTTCAAATGTAAAACTGAGAGAAATGCAGTACTTTTGTATTTATTTCGAGAACTTCTTTCGTAAGGAAATCTTCGCAGTTTTGCTTTCATTTATCGAGTTAAATAACTTCGGTTTTTGGCTTTGGTCTAGATTTATGCCTAACAAATATTGTAGTGCTTTTAAACTGCAGTGCTTACTTTGAATAATCAGCGGGTTCCTGTTGATTAAGTTACTCTTTGCTATTTCTGAGTTAAAAGCCAATGTGCTTCTCCTTCGCGCTTTATTCTTCGCAGATGCAGCTCTTCCACTTGTTGTTTTACTTAGCTATAAAGATGCAAATAAGCAAAAGTAACCAAAATTTATCAGTAAAGCCGCACAATTTATTTTGCTTGCTTTAGAAGCGACTACGCTCCCAGTATCGATGATGAGATTATACGGCTTTTTAAAAAGCTCTCGTTTAAGCCGACTCAGCACCGACTTGTCATTCAAGAAGTCGTAAGGATTAATTTCTCCGTTGTTATGAAAGATTTTTTCTTTAATGTATTCGTAATTGCGGAGTCCGACGTCGTTCACCTCGTCATTTGGCTTTAAATAGTTACTGTAGCAGTCAGACACATCCTTTGAGATTTTAATAAAGTTGCTTGGCTGCTTGTTCATCGCAGACATCGGTCGTTCTGCACACTTCGGTTTTTTAATCGCTGAAAATGTGAATGAACATCACCTACGGATTGATGAAATTTTGAATAAATCTCAGGAACTGTTCTTGACTCTTTCCTTAGAATTATGCCTCAGATCTTTGCCGATTTTGATGTTGTAATACAGTTCGTTTTTATTAGCGTTCCTCGCCTGTTGGATATCGGGATTCTCGTCTTGAGTTGACGATCGTCAGACTGACCTGTCATATTTAAAAATCTGCTGCTTGCTTTTGTTATTTGCGGCTTTTGGCATCTTCGACTGAAATGACTTTGCTTTTTGTCGACGACTTGTCATTTTGGATTAGCTGCCGGACATCTTGGATGTCTTCGTTCAGCGGGCTGTGCCTTGAATTTGCTTTAATTGGAGTCTCGATGTCTGCTGGACAATTCAGTTAAGCAGGCGGAGCTGATAGGACTTAATTGCATTTACCATAGAGTCTTTGGATATTGCTGAACATTGGATTATCTTGCTTTTCTATTATTTATTCAAGTTTAGGATTTAGTCTTTAATTGCTGATGAAGTGTCTGATGTAGCGATAAAGCAAGTTTGCCTATTATTATGCTTACTTTTATTCCTATATTAATCGATAATGTTATTGTTTAAGGGTTTTGATTCAGGAATGAAGTTGTTACTTTCAAGAATTGACTTTTTGAACTTGGTAAAAGTTGATACTGTGTCTTCAGTTTTCAGTTCTATTTATATCATTTTCGATTTCTTTTTTGAGAATGCTTTGTTTATGAAAAATTGAAAATTTTGAGTTTTTTGGAGAGATTTTTGCTTTCTTTCTATATAATTTTTACTTATTAAAATTAATTTTCTTCTAATTATAACTATAACACATACTATTTTAATGGCAAGCATTCAATTTATAAATACTTCATTCAATAATACAAATTTTCACTTCAATCCTCCACTAATAATTTTTATCTATTTTCAAAAATTTTATACCAAATTCTCGCCCTCTAATATCATTAAAAAAATTAAATAAACCTTCTAAATTCAACATAAAATTTACTTTCTCCATCAATAATTAAAATTCCTCAATCTTATTCTCAAATTTCCTTTCCACCCAACCTACATAGAATTTCATTTCAAACTGGGTGAAAACGTGTTAATCCACTTAAAACTAGGTTTTGACCCTAAATATCAATGAATAATCTGCTGTTTCTTATCATCATCAGTAAGCTTCTTGTCTTCCTCCATTTCTATAACGACCCTATAATAATTTCATTACAGCGACCAAATAATACTTCATATATCCAATTTTAGAAATACAATTTATAATAAATATGATCAAGTTGTTTCTAATTTCTTTAATTGTTAATCTCGCATTCTGCAGCCTGCACTACGGGCTGCCAGAGAACATCACTTTCAGTGCTGATGCCAGTGGCTTCAAACAGGCCAACTTCACGAACCTCATCGACCACTTCACCCAAGGAGACACAAGGACTTACCAGCAGAGGTTTTGGTACTCTACAGAAGGCTTCGATCCAAAGGTACGCTTTTGCTGTGTTTTTAATTCCAACCGCAATAAAGTCTCCGGTGGACATTAGGGGCAATATAACTAGATTTAAATTTAATCCTTCACCTAATTTTTTCGATCTTAACCTCTGCTAAAGACCGGCCCGATCTTTGTGTACATCTGCGGTGAGTACGAGTGAAGAGTCCAGCAAGACAGGATGACTCCATATCAGATCGCGAAAGAGCACAAAGCCTCGTTTTTCTTCGTTGAGCATCGGTATTATGGAGCCTCTCAGCCATTCGCAAATTTAGCGACTGAGAACCTTAGATACTTAACATCGAGACATGCCCTTGCCGATCTCGCTTTGTTTCTCACCGAAGTCAACAGCAGGCTGATCCGTGAGTTTGGAGGCGAGAAAAGGAAGGTCATCGTAATTGGTGGTTCTTACCCTGGTGCTCTCTCTGCGTGGTTCAGACAAAAGTACCCTCATATTGCTGATGCAGCATGGGCTTCCTCTGCTGTTGTCAATGCGATTGAAGACTTTGACATGTTCGACTACCAGGTTTACAACTCCACGAGGAGAACGAATTCCTACTGATCTGAAACAATCCAGAACATGACAATTGTATTTGATCGGGTTGCAAGGCAAGGGAATCGAGAATCGGTTGAACAGATCAAAAGCTACTTTAATGCCACTCACTTAGACGATAGAGATTTTGCTTTCTTTTTCGCTGATATATTCGTTCTCAGCGTCCAGTATGGAGGCAGAACTGAACTCTGCCAGTTTTTAGAAAGTCTTGCCGGGAAGGATATGATGAAACATTTTGAATTGACTGCAAAGTATGTATCGAAAATTGGATCGCCTGAGGAATATAACCGCGATAGTTTGAAGAATGAAACTATAGTCACTAGTAATCCTGGCAGACAGTGGACGTATCAGTATTGCACTGAATTTGGATGGTTCCAAGTTCCTTATCAAAAGATAAATATGAGATCTGCACTACTTAATCATGATTTTTGGGTTGATTACTGAACATCGATTTTCGGTGAAAAAATCCAAATCAAAGTCAATCAAACAAATATTGAATATGGAGGGAATAAGACCTCAACACCAAATATTTACTTTGTAAACGGAGGCGAAGATCCATGGCAGTGGGCAAGTATGCTTCAATCACAACCAAAACTTAATATTTATTCTGATGTTCTTCAATGCACAAACTGAGGCCATTGAGTAGAACTTTATAACGAGAAGTATAATGACTCAAAAGAACTGAACATTACAAGAGGAAATATTAAAAACTGGATTAACAGAGTATTAAGTAGTTCTGATCAAAGTACTATTCAAATTATTTAATGATTTCATTTCTAAAATCATTGTCAAAATATAATCTTTCAATATTCAACCATTTTTGATTAAAAAAATAAAAATACCAATAACAGAATATCATACTCGATAAAGCAAGTATACAAAACTCGTGATCATTTAATTTTGATTTCCCATTCTTATCAGTTATCTGCTTCTAAATATTCTCTTTACTTCATTAAGTCCTATCTTGTCGACTGTTTTATTGAGCAACTAAAAAACAGTGAAATGAATGATATAAATAATTTAAAGCTCTTTATCAAAAATTTACTATGGAGCTAGCAATACCATCCGAAAGGTTTGACTTCATAAAGAAGCGCACTGTGAAGCTAAAACGCATCACAGAGCAACTACAAAACATCCGCGCCGAGGCCAGATCCTCCGGTCAAGGCCTTGTTTTTGACAAGATCCGTGCTGCAGGAATCTGCGTGCGCAAGATGCCAGAAGCAAAGGCAAATAAAATATTTAGATTGTTTTCGGACACTCTGTATTTTACTGAGTCTCGGTTTAAAGAGATCAAATACTCCTTGTGCACTTTTGTGCAAAAGCACGACAGACAAATTTCAAAACTACTAAACCACTTTTACCCTGAAAGCTACGAGGTCGAAGACTACATCGCTCAGCTGATGAAAGGATCGTGAGATTTTGAAATTACTCTTGTCTTGCTTTGAGAACTTTATAACAAAAACGCTGAAATCTACTTTCAGTTACTTCCAAACACAATCGATGTTGAGCTGCAAAGTGAACTTCAAGTAAAGAACGCATCTTTTGATTGGGTCAAGTTCTCGCTGTTTCCGAATGAATCATTAGTTGTTGATAAGCCACAGAGCTTCACTCAAAACGATTTGTCGTTTTTCAATGACTTGTTTGACATCCACAGCGATCTGCTTATAAACAAAGAACTACATTTGCATCTGAAACTCACGTCCTTTTGGTTTACTAATAAATCGTCGGTGCTAATGTTAGTAAACAAAGAAGGAAACTCAAGCACGAAAGATCAAGACAGAGAGATGCACTCAACTATCTCGTATCTTCAGATGTTAATCTATGACCTTTTGAATTCAGCCATTAAGTCGAACCAACACGATGAACAAGACGATGATGATTTCGATATTGGCGACTTCGCGCAAGAGACCCAAGAAGTCAAGATACCTAAGAATGCAGAGAAAAAGACGAACTCTCAGAACTTAGAGACTCAAAAGGTCAAATCCATTGAAACGCAGCCGATCCAGATTATCAAAGCAAAAGAGTTAAATGAATGTGGTAACTTCAATCAATCTTTCGACCCCAAAAGTGGTACACCAAATACTGCAAGTAACTCTTCAGTGAGTGGGTCAAATAAGTTCATTGGCAAGGGCAAGCTAAACCCGAAGTCTCAGATATACAAAGCAAGCAACAGTAAGT
>JAGYYN010016838.1:0-15960 GCA_021441665.1 Euplotes cf. woodruffi 2 WChen-2021 | reverse complement strand
TAGTAAGCAATCCTGGGTCGAGGAAGTTTGTACGCAGAAGAGCACTAAAAACGCTAAAACCAAAATTAAAACAATAAGCAAAAGCAAAAATAATAAGACTAAGAAAGTGTCTAAAAACCTTCCGAGTCTTATAAAAACTTTTGCGATTACTATTAGCAATGATAACATTATGTATTCATAAATTTTACAACCGAAAATGTGGAGAGAATCCTGAATTAAAGGAGAGTATACAAGGCTGAACGAGTAATGCTGCGTATGAATTTTCCTTCTAATCAATTGAATAATTTAAACATCTCCATATTTACAGATATTTTATTTCTAAACCATTTCATACTCGAACCTGAACTAATCTAAAACTACTGCAGAGTTGTTACTCAAATTATTAAACACAGATAGTTTTATGCATCTTAAAAGCATTTAAAATTTTAAGTCAAAATTCTATATTTAGAAGCAATTCTTAATCAAAAATTTAATTACTAATTATTATTTTTAAGTAATAAAATTTATTCGTAAAATAAATTACATCAAGTAGTGGGTGTTGCTTTTCTACATGACTAATAAAAACTGATTGTGATTAAATTATATATTAATTTATTTTTATATAAAGCACCTTGCTAGTTAATGCATTAAGTTTGGTAAATATCATCTGATAATTACCTTACACTTATAATTTAAATTTAGTGTGAAATCGCAATATTAAATTTATAAGCAAAATATTCGGTTTTTTTATTTTCAATGAAACTTTACTAATTAAAAATACTAAAATAAAAATAATTAAATTGAATCAAAAGACTCATTACATAAAAAAAAATTAAGTGGGTTTTCAAATTCTTAAATATCGAATTAAAATCATTCATTATTTAATAAAAAGCAAGTAGTTTGATATTTTATTTTTAGTTGAGAATTATTCAGTGATATTTTAGCAGTTATCTGAAATACTAAATCATACCAAAATGCGTGATTTGTGATTTATTAAATAAGCGTAAATATATACTGGCTTCATTTTTATCTGAATGTTTAAATTTAATAGTTGAACTCAACTAACTTAATAGGCATGTCCATCTGTCCAAAATGTTGACTTAAAGATCTTCAAATTTAAGCTTCTTGCTAAAGTGGTTATCGACGTTGTGCTTCGAAATCGGGTACCCAACCTGGTGCCATCCGTACTCTCTGTTCATATGTTTGTTGGTGATGCTCTTGGCTTTAGTTTTTTGATATTTCCGCACTGCTTTCGTGCCTAAAGTATACTTTTCTTCGTGGTCTCTTAGAAACGGAATCATTCCGTTGTACTCGAGAGACTTCTTAAGTTGTCTATTCCACCCGTACTTGCCCTTGTTTTCTAAACAAGTGAGACTGCTTTAAAAGTACCCATTTCATCATTTCTGAGAATGTGTCTAGTAGCAGTGGGCTTGTTGGTTGAAATTTCTATGTAAAGAAAGAATGGCTTATGCTTATCAAACATTATCGATACAGCTAAATAAATATTTACTTGAAGATGCAAATTCTGATACTCCTTTGGTCGTTCCAACTGTAACTGCTCCATGATAACCCACAGGCTTGTCAAAGAACTCTTTGTAAGTCTTGTGGATCTGGTTGTTGTTCTTCGAATAAGTTACCGAAAAGTTATCCACCCAGTTTAGTTCTTTGTTCACATCTCTCACTTTATAAAGTTTAGAGTATCTTGGAATTCTGGTCTTTGTCTCATTTTCAATATACGGATCGATCGTTTTCTTGGGCACGAGCAAAACAGCTTGTGAATTTCTATACGGTGTATAGAATGTCTTCCTTCCTGGACTCTCTGAATCTTTGCTATAGTTGTTCCGTAAGATCTTTGTTAATAAAACGAATAAAAATTAAGACATACTTGATCGAGGTGTAAGGATAGTTTGGGCCAACGAAAAATCTTTCATTCCACTCAGGTCTCATATTGGCAAACCTCCTCATCCCGTGGTCTCGCTCAACACTTCTTCCTTGGAATGTCCTTCTCGGATAAAAGTTATTTTTGAGTAAACTGCTGAGGCCGGGCTGCATAGGCTTCATCTCTGTCTAACCGTGCGTCTCTTTGAGGAGTTTCAGCAGTATTAGTAATCTGGCCGTTTCCGTCGTTATTTTGGTTCTCGACGTCAGCTGGCTGTTCGTTATTTTGCTCAGTTTCCGAGTTACCCTCAAGCATTTTGATTTTAAATTAAGATTTTATTCTATATGAAAATAAAAATATTCATCAAGCCCCGTGGAAATTGTATCTTCTGTCACTAACTCTCCTATATTGAAAAATGAATATTCTTAAGATTTATTAAATTAGATATCGGATTGGATTCATAAATTTGAAATGGAATCCGAAGGCAATCGAGGGCAAGATCTCTGCATTACTGCAACTGAACTTCTGCCTGACTAATTTGCATTGAAACTGCAGAATTTTTGGAGGATACCATGTGATTCAGGAGTCGGTCAATCTTCGTTTCATCACAGATCTGGTCGGAACCCATCGAATCCGATATGGTGAGCTTCTTCGAAATTTTAATCAGAGTTTCATAAGATATGTAAACATTTGCATTTTGGATTCCCTTTTCCCAAATTTTTCGCTTAATATATCTTGCTGCCTGGCTAAATCGGTTTGGAATAATTCCGAAATTTCGGCTATTGATGTTAATCATTTCTGCTGATCTGCTTCCTATCTTGTCTTGAGTTAAATTTTTTGAGAAATTTTGCATTTCACTCATCTTGACTGTTTGCTTTGGCGAGGTTTTCAGTTTTGAAGTCTTCGAAGGAGCGTCAAAAATACTGTCAACCATTTTATTCAGATTCACTACCTTCTTGCTTGGAACAAGAAATTCGTTTCCTTTTGTCATTACTTACTAAATCAAAGCAGATTAGATACCTGTTAGTGGTTGCAAATCAAATAAGTAGTCAAAATAAATCTAAAGTAGCAGGGAAGGTCATAAGATCTGCGAATACGAATCTCTTAGCAATATTTAGCTCTTTACTTACTTTAATAATTATATTTATAAGTATTTTAATTCAATTTAAATTATTGCAAAACAGATGATTTGCTACAAAATTTAATTTTATTTATGAATATAGTTTATTAGTTAACTTTTGCTATTATTAACACAATTATTAAAAAAGCATGTGATAAAATAAATTAAAAACCTGTTCTTTACAAATTTAGTATTTCGAATTTATTTGACTAAAGTAATTACCTAAATCTTATTTTACTTTGCTTAAGGTTAATTTATTTTCAGTATAAAATCATATGTCTTAAGCTAACATTTTTAAATCAAGCTTCTTATTTTAATTCAAAATGATTAAGATCGAAAATTATGGTTTTATAAAAACGGAAGAGAAATACAATAAAAATATAATGAGTAAATGAATCTCGCTTATTTTTATAGAATGAATGGAGTGCAAATACAGTAACTCCGAATGAATTATCTCTCGTAGCATATGCGCATAGTTATTAATAAAATTTGAAAACATAGGTAATGATATGGAGCCGGATGAAACCGACTGGGATTCAAATACCATCCACGTGATTTCTTCCAAACCCCATCCCGCTGTGATTTGCACTGCAGGATCCACAAGCGGTTCAAAATTTATATGCGGGCGACTGCAGCGCTGCCAAGAAACCCACATTTGCAGCTTACGAATAGCACTTCACTTTTTGGTTGGATTATTGAGACTTTCAAAAATACGGACTTATTTTGCGGATCTATAAATTACTAAACCAACGGGGAGCATACCGGTTGCAATATAAGGAACTCTCGTCATTATGACGAAGTGATAAATCGAGCAGGCCGACTTTGCGATTGCATTTTTATTTATAATATTAAAAGCAAATGAGATCAAAAGATCAAACACTCAACTTAAAGTATTTGCTGTATAATCCGTGGGATTATTATTTTCTATCGTAATTATATTTAGAAAAAGTTAACTATAGAGCGAGAACATAGCCCAATGATTACTGAAGTAATTTTGTAATTTAAAATACTGCTAAATCAATTTAATTGCCTTTTGTAGTCTAAATCACCATGCAGATTTGCCTTTGAAGATCTAAACCATATTTTAATTGGTTGTTAGAATAAATTTTATTTGCTGATTCTAATAATTGCAAAGTTGATTATTAAACAATGTGAAGGGCTTGTATAATTATCAGTAAGAGATAATTTATTCTTCACAGCAAATGCGAATTGCTGATGTCATCTGTGAGTGGTGGTTGCTACCAAGTCACTTGCAATACTTTCATTCTAATAAATAACGGTGTCTCTGATAGACGATCTAACACTTTCCTCTATAGAGCTTTGAAAGAGCAATAAGTAAGCAATGTTCTCTCAAAAAGATAAGTAGGTAGTTATTGCATTGCACTTTAATGAGCCTGTGGTTATCCTCACGATAGCGATTGATGCTCAGCACCTCAGCCTTGTGCTAATTTAGTATAGGATAATCATTGAGTCCAAAAATACAAGAGTAAAAACGGGCAATATGTCCCTGCCATTAGTAATGATTATTAATCAACATGAATTTTATTTTGTTTTCCAGTCTTTTATACGTTCTTTAGTTCAAGAAAGGATCTTACCTTCTGCAGTACATCACCAAAAATTCATCGAAGTAAGTAGTTCAAGCTCATACTGATTGAAGATTAATTACCCAACTTGTTCATCAGTTCGATTTATTGCTTTATCCAGCTTTAATCAAAATTGCATAGAAAAATATCGAATAAAACTATAAATATAGAAAGAAGCAGAGTATCAATCCAGCAGATGAACAGGTTCTCAGTTCAAATGCTTCAAGTATAAGGTATAATGTTGTTATTGCAATACTCAATTTGACTATAGCAGCAATTCAAATATCAAAAATATCGAAGGTAAAGCTAGACTTGTTCTGTCTCAGCATTCCTTATAGAATGTAAACAAGAAGACAAGCTCGAGGTAATTTTGGTCACTCTAATTCTCAAAATTTATTCGTTTCTTATGATAAGTTAGAAATTAAGTGAGAAGATACTGCAGCCTCCTCAAAAAGGAAGACATAGAAGGACAAAGTCGACTATTTCCGACTCAATAGTCCCCAGCACTCAGATCATAATTAAGCACAGCGAGATGTAAGCATTCTCTATTGAACTTGCTATTTGCCGCTGATCTGCAAAACCATGAGTAACTTGCTTTTTAATAGAATTACGCAGAAGACCTACTCATCGAAGTTCAAGGCCAACCTTGCCAAAGAGTGGAACATCAACAGGGACGCAAAGTCCAAGCATCATGAGAGGAGGCCGCAAGCTCAGAATTTCGCCCCTATTTTAGAAGAAAACGACGATAATGTGATTGTTAAAGAAAACCAAACAGAAGACGATGGCAGTGAGAGCGGTCCCAGCTACCTTTCAGCCCTCAAATTCGCTTCTGTGTATAACTTTGTTGCCAAGTAAGTCAATTAAAGCTTTCGAGATTTGATTTATTTTGCAGCCAAGGAGAAGAAGAGATCTCAAAGGAAGACTTGCTTCAAGAAAAGCTTGATAAAATCAACGCGTACAGACAAAGACTTAAAGAAAAGTCAATAGTTGTAAGCAGGAATATCAAGAAAGAAGAGGAGTCGATGCAAAAGAGAGTATCATCGAAGACAGAATCAGGTATCGGAGGCTCATCTACCCAAGAGTCACTGAAATAATATCAAAGATCACTGTCATTTCAATTGATAAACTCTCCATTAATTTTTCAATGAAATTTTCTTGGATAAAAAAATTCATTCTTGAGATTTGAATCAAAATTTAGTAGAAATCAATAAAATATTCAATTTGGTTTTTAAGAAATAAAAATAAATCCACTGAAAATTGTGGATTGTTTCGATTAAAAATAAACTAAAAAGTTGAAGGAAAATTATTGTTTTAGCTTTGAAGTAGGTTGAGATTCAATATAAAAATTCAGTGTTCAACTGTGGATAAAAATATCATAAATTATTAATATTTAAATACAAATCCGCCTGCAGTTTGGTATATGGTAAGTGTACTTAACAAAGAAGTACAAATCAAAGAAAATAAGATATAGCCGAAGTCTCTGTCATTTATATCTCTAAATATTTAAAAGTTCATTCAATCATATTTTATGCTAATCAAAAGCAATCCTGATTTATTCTAACCTTTCAATAAATACAGTTTATAGTTATTTTTGGATTTTAGATTTAATTTATTTTTTTATAAGCATGAGCTGAAGTTTTATTGATTATATTCAATTTACTTCAAATCAAATTATTCGACTGTTATAAAGAAAGCTGGCAAAAAATAAAATAATATTATTTTATAAATAATAACTACTTTTTACTAAACTATAAAAACCCTCAGTCTGAATATATTTTATTTTTAAATATTCAATTTCAACTAGTCAATCTGTGAATAAAAACTTCATTAATTATTTAGAATCCTCTCAAGTGCATAAGGTTGAAACTGCTCTTTTACTGTAAGCTGCCATTCGAGATGTAAAAGCTGAAAATAAAGAATAAAATGGATTAAAATAATAAATGGCAGCAGATGATAATAAATGTGGTATTGAATCAGCCAGAGCCATAATGGTAAATACAATTGATTTAATTATAATAAAGAATCATTAGCAAATATGAAAAGCGGAAAGGGAAACACGAACAGCCGGACGAATACCAACGGGAGCAATAAAGGCAAGGGCAAAAGGAAAAAGGTTGTCAACTCTCAGCCTAATGCACCAACTCCTGCCCCCGCCAAGACGGCTAAGCAGGAAAAAGACCAGGAATTCAGCAACGGGACCAGCGAAAGCAGTAGTAATAATTTAAGTCGGCAAAGGACGAACGGCGACGAGGGAAGTCAGGTTAGGAGTCAAAAGACTGAAGTCGCTAATAAAAATGGAGATAGTCCTGCGGAGTGACTGACGGCCGATACCCGACAGCCTAATAAAACCTCAATCCCGTCGACGTCTCACTCTAGCTTTAGTAATGCTACAAAGAAAGATAAGGAATTAGAGGAAGATAAAGAAAGGTGAATAAATTGAACGGACTCTTCTCAAAATTACAAATCAAACGATGAGTGATCCGAGGAAGAGTGAAATCTATACTTGCTGCGAGAAGATAACGATGAGAAGAAATATTCATTTGAAAGTCTAAAATCGCAATCCAACCAATCGCCTTACGACAGCATTCAATTGCAAAACTTGGGTTTAAATTTGCAAGACAACGACAGGTAACGCGCTTGGCAGGCTTACGTTCTAAGCTAATGTGATTTAGAAAACTTTGTGAATCCTTCAAATCGCCGTTTTACAAATTCTATAATGAACTGAAATGAGAAAGCTTGGCAAATATGAACTTGAGTACGGCGTTTGCGGAGCACGACGAAACACTGCTGTACATGTTCTACACGATGACTAACAATGAGATCCAGTACCATAGTGCGCAGGAACTTGGCCGAAGAGGCTGGCTGTACAACGACATCGATCAGACGTGGTCTGTAACAAGGAAAGGAGGGTCTAATAAAATTAACAACAAAAACAAAAAAACAGGCCAACCCTAACTCCCGAGTCAACGGGACAGGCGACGAAAGTGAAGAGCTGTGCAGGTACAAATTCGATACCGAACAATGGAGGATAGTCGAGTTTAGCGTATCTGAGTATAAGCAGCAAGAAAATCAACCACAGAAGCGATTCGACGAAATCGAATCACTTCGGATTGAATAGAGGAGATGGAGAATGGTGGGATTTAAATTAGACTTGTACTGCGTCAGTCCATTCTTCTCTATTCAATTCTAATTTAATAATATCTCACTTTCTCTTTACAAACTCTACTGGAACCAAAAATATCATTAAATTGCGATTTCAATATGTTTATGTCGATCGAAAATTCTTGACTTACCATATAAAAATAATAAATTAACGATAAAAGATAAAATAAGCTAAATATATCAAATAAATATTTATACATCCCAAATCAACAACACAATAATCCAAAATAAAATATCAAAACTCACAGCCAGCTGCATTCCGATCCAAAATATATTATTTAAGTTTTCTGCTGGCTGAAAATAATAAACTAAATCCAAAAATAGGCTCAATAACTCGACCCAAATTACATCCATCTAATAGCAATCTCGTAACCTTTAAATTAGCAAATCTATAAAAGCTGCCAATAAAACTATAAATCTGCAGTCTAAAAGTCTGATTTTGCAATTAAGTAAATCCAGTGCGTAAAGCAGGTAGAAAGTTGAGCAAGACGGAGTGTAAAATGCACATTGGAGCATTGCGCATTAATTAGTGAGTACAGACTGCAAATGGTGTGGACTAGTGAATGGCTAGGCAGTCAGCGCAGTATCAGACCTGCAACCAATCAGCTATTCATCCATTGTTTTATTAGTCACTCAATATACTTATTCCAAGGCAGACTGATTTTATTTATTATACACCAAATATGCTGGATTTGCAGAGATCCTCAAATGTTACTATTCGTCAAATGGATTTTAGTATGGTTTGAGGATAATGGCTGCGGATTCAGTCGAGACAATTATTTTATTCTATTTTATGTTAACTTTATTTAAAAGTATGAAAAGTTCGCTGTTGTCTTTTTTCGATTAAATTCAAAATTAGTTTTTTTTACTGATTTTAGATCTAAATTAAAAATTATTAATTATAGGGGATAAAATATAATAAGTTTTTATTATAATAAAAAATTCTTGAGTAATATATGTAAATTTACTAGTATCTTAGAGCTCTTCATATAGTCTGATATTATAAATAAAATATTTTTTCTTTCTATAAGTACTTAATTTATCTACTCGTTAGCTAACAAAGCGTAAGTTGATTGCTGATTTATTTAAAATTACAAATGTTACCGATAATCAATTATAAATCTAGAAAATATACTCATTATTCGCATAAAGATCTGATTAAAAATTGTGTGTACTTAAAAATTGTGAGTCTAAAGTTGCGTGACCCAGGATTCGTTTGTTTATTTGTTGCAAATGAATGATATACTATATTTTGCTTTGCTGAGACACTGTAAAATATGTTCTCTGCATCCTTATGCCGATACTGGCATCAGAAGTATTTTCCATGATTGCTCGTGACCTTATTTTGAGCTGATTATAGAATTGAATGACTAAGAATCAAAGTATATGCATCAACAAAGTATTCAGGGATGGGGAGTCCATCATAGACAGCTCACTCAAACGGCATTTAGCAATTGGGCATAGGAATGCGGGTTTTAGATTACAGATTTGGTTATTGATTTAGATTGAGATGAGA
This sequence comes from Euplotes cf. woodruffi 2 WChen-2021, assembly GCA_021441665.1. Lineage (NCBI taxonomy): Eukaryota > Ciliophora > Spirotrichea > Euplotida > Euplotidae > Euplotes > Euplotes cf. woodruffi 2 WChen-2021. The sequence continues at coordinate 6,721 of JAGYYN010016838.1, read as the reverse complement.
GAGTGAACTTGAGGGCTTAGTAAATGGCTAGGTGCACGTTGGCGTTGATAAGGATTTTTTTATAATTAAATGGAGTTAAATTTTTAGGTTTTAAGGGGTTATCTAGTTGAATTTATAATATTTTAACACTGTTGTAAAAATTGGTTTCAATTGTCCTTTAATAAAAATGTCTTAAAGATAGAGTAGAAAAAGCATATGATATAAAGACTTTTATTGAGGTCTTATAAAGAAATAGATGACTTTGATGTAAGCATACTATTTTGGATTAGAAATCTATAATTTAAATAAAATATATTTATTAGATATATGACTTTGTGCTTTTATTTTAATATAATTTTGTTTTAAGTACTCCATTTTAAAATACAAAATTTTTTTATCAACACAAATTTTCGATTTATATTCGTTATTACAGTCTCTTTATTTAAAATTTAATATCTTATTCATACAATTATTATGTCTTTATGATTACAATATATATTTGTTAAATTCACTAATTCAAATTTAATAATATCAATTTAAATAAGTATGATAAAGCCTCTCTAACTTTTAAGCCAAACTACTTTATCTTACAACTCAAAAGTATTTCCATATTATTTATTGTACTCTAAAAATTTCTGACACAAATTCTCATTCTTCATCCACCTTAAAAATCACTAAAATAACATTAATCTCAATTCCCTTTAAACTCAATATTTTTTACCTCTCCAAGCACTCATTTACAACAAATTTTAATTTTAAAATCTCTCGCACAATCATAAAACCCGATATCCTAACTCTAACCTCAATCTGCACCTTCTCTTTAAACCTTATATCCTTCTGACTCTTCCTTCAATATCACCGATCTGCAGACTCACAACTAATCCCTTGCTTTCATTACCTTTTTCATCTAAAATCGTATTCAAAGACAGTAGTACATTTGCTACCAATTTAACGAAATCCAAGGTGCTCTTTTTATCACCGAATTGAAGTATTTTGATTGGAATTATAATTCTGAAATAGCAAGTGCAATTATTGGTTATGGAGAACACATGATATAGATTATAGAAATATTATGATGGGTTTGAAGGAATGTAGATTGGATTTTAAACAGAGGTATTGGAAGCTTATATATGTGATTTTTGTATTAAAATATTTTTAATCATATTATTTTTTAGTGTTTGTTATTATATATTTAACATTTACTGATCCATTATTAAATCTAAAAGGACACTTTATCATTAAACCAAATATTAGTATCAAATACAAAAATGTTATTAAAATTTATAATCTCTAATCGTTCTCATTCTTCACCTCAAAAACTAAACATCAACACATAACTCCTCAAAACTCGGCTAACATTTCTCTGTCCCATCCTTAACCACCTCTCTTACGACCTTACAACTGCATTCTCTGCTTTTTGCAATCCAAAGCAGCTGTAAAGATTGCTATCCTTGGCTGTAAACCCGTATTCAGCCAATATCTCCGTATACTACATCACTTCTGTGTAAATTTGCTAATAAAATCAGAGTGGGGCCATTCTCAACTTATTTTAATATAATTACAAATAATTAGATTGAACCATAGACTAATCTGCTTATTCCTTTTCGGAGTCAGAGCTTGAGTCCTCGAATTTTAACTCACTGAATTTTTGATTTAGATCACTGCCCTCTAACTTCCCCTATTAACGAGTCGGTTATAGTCTTGGAGCTTAAATCGAAACGGAAGTTAAATGAATTAGTGAATTTTGGAAGTTGATTTTATCAAGGTCCGAACTTACCTTTTCTTGATTTGCAGCTGAAACTGCATATCCTTCAACGCAGTGGTTTTCTTTGTCATCTAAAAGCAAGGTGTTAAATGACTTTGGGTTGAAGTATACCTTTTGATTCTTCATTTGGTTCGTCACCCCAACTTGCGAACTCATTCCATTTTGCTACGTCTGCTATATTTTCACTCATGAAATTAAAACAATTAGTAAGATTGGACTTTTAGCTAAGCAAGGTCAAGTGATGAGTGAAAGTAAGATGATAAAATTTTGACTTTATTACCTTCAGCTTCTTCTGCAGTTGGGTGGTAGCTATCGTCATTCCAAAGTTTAATAGCCTCTTCACCTGTGATTGTAGTCTGGATCTTTTCGATGCTTTCATATTTTTCATCCTATATAGCAGATGAGGCTGAAATCTGAAGAAGGGAAATAAGAATATGAGAAATAAATTTACTCTTTGACTGCATTCTGCCTCATGCTCTTCACATTTTTCCTTTGTAAAAAACATATGCAAATAGTGCCATTTTCAGTGATACAGTGAGATCTTGGTTTGTTTCTACTTTACGCACAAATGTAAATTGGCCTCCCGCTATCTTGAAAATTCTTCTATACAGTTACATTTAATTTGCATTTATGAATTTAACGTGATATACAACAGTTGGATATTCAAATAAATTAAGGATGAATGAAGCAAGGTAAAAATTAGTGAGAGAATTTACTGAAATTAGTATAAAACTTACATGCGCTTTGCATCTGAGCAGATGCCACTGGTATCTCCTCATTGGCATCCTGTGAGATCTGTCGAATACACAGGTCACGTATTTCACCGCATCTGAGTGGTTAGTATCGGTTTCAGTCAGTACATCTGAGGTTGATTCCATGAGTTGCTTAATGTAAATTTTAATAATTTGATCTATGGCAATCTTTTAAATACTCACATAAATCAAATTGTATAAAATATTGAATAAATCCAGATCTTAAATTATGATACTTTAGCAACAGGATATATTTTTACATTTGTTTATCAAGAATTACTCTTCATTTTTGTTAAATAGATACGGCATGTCAACTGAAAGGTCATAAGGGACTGGATCGACATTAAAAAGCATGCTGTTTATGATCCTTTTCTTCATCTCTTTTGTGCCTTCTTTCGGCCTGAAGAAGACTCCAAGTTCGTAGTTTCCAACATATAATGTTTTGCCGTATTTCTGGACGGTCCCCCAGGCTCCACCGGACATATTATGCGAGCCGATGTAGATAGCTGTGCTATCATCGGTTTTATTATTTCTGTCTCTGATAATCATGACCTTGGAGTGGTGAACATTTTTATCATATTTCTTCGCTTCTTCAATAAACTCGAATTTATTGAATAAGAACCTAAAGGATTGTCAAAGTGCAACTTACTTTGGAAAGTCTTTTTGCGAAAGCCAGAAGTCCTCTCTGAGCTTTAGACAACTAACTGATTTTCCAAGACGAGACTCGAGAACGTCTTTTTCTAAAGGAAAAATAAACTTTACTCTATTTTTCAGGGGAAGATTCGTGACATCGAATTTCTTGCCGAAAATATTGTTAACAAAATCATTCAGTAATTTTGGATATAATTTTCCAAAACTCGTGCACTGATAAATAACCTCTGTTGTGTCTGTAGGAGTGAATTCTGGTCAGCTTTGCATTATGTTTTTGATCCTCATCATTCCGTAGTCGTTTGCCTCACCACTTTCGATATCATAGTATCCAGAAATGCTGCTGATGAGGTCAACTCAGCAGGCTGAGAAGTCGTACTCATCAAGATCTAGGCTTCCACGGATTACTTCTTTGAAGTTTCTTCCTCAGTCTGGAGGATCAGCTTCATTAGTCGTTTCTTTTGTGTTATTTGTAGTCAGAGAACACTTCAGGAGATTTTTTGACTGTCACGGTTGTGTCAGTAGGAATGATCTCTTCGAAAAATTTCTTTAAATCGTCTTTAAAAGTATTCTTAATCGGCTCAGCTGTATATGGGAAATCTTGGAACCATACCAACTGTCCAAGCTGCTCCCAGTCTCTTTCTAGTAAATTTGAGGTTGTAATAACGACTCTTAAAAACGAATCGAATTTGATCAATATGAATTTTGGATGAAATACGCAATACTGTTGTCTGAGGTCAGGGAGGACAAGCCTCATTTTTATGTCCGGGTAGTCAACGACACACTTTCCTGAGCTTCACGGAAACGTTAGATATCCGTGTTTAAAAACAGTAAACTCAATATCTTTGCTGACAATATGTTTTGCCAAAAAAGTGTCTTCGACAACGAAACTTGTGAACACAACATTTTGCGGCTTTTTATTTGGCTCGTTCTCTTTGTTATCTTGAAGCCCCGCACTTTCGAGGAACAGATCCTGGAAGGACACCATATCTAAGCGTGAATTAGCATGTTGCTGGGATTAAAACTTACCTGGTCTGTAGTGGTCGTAGAACTCGAGCTTATTGTGATAAATTCTCTTGCCGTCATTGAAATTCTTTGCGAATTCCTCCCGATCGATTAATCCGCAATCGTCAAGCTTGGTCTCTTGTGTTTCCTTCAACTCTTCCTTCGACTCGGACTGCGTTGTCTGTGGAGTCTGTGTAATGTCACTGGTTTTCTTGAAGTACTGAGTAAGCAAAGTATTCCGCTTTTTTTTCTCCATTTTTGCGCGAATAAAATAATAAATAATCTAAAATTTGAGGATTTAGTATTTTTAATTATTTGAGTGATGTTCAAATTTATATAAAGATATTAAAAAAATGATTGTACAATTTATGTTTATAACTTAATATTTAAAAATATCAAATTGAATTAATTTGGGATTCAAAGCAAGTTTATTTTATATTTAACGAACGTTAAGACTTGTTAAACATATTAATAATCTTTTTCAAACTTTAAATCTTTCAAAGGCAATAAGAATTCTTGCCGTTTTTTTATTTCATAATTTGTTTTCTCCAATGCAAGTCCTTTAAACTGGATCGATTTTTTGCTCTCTTTGACTGCCAAGTCTTGCAGTAAGTTCCAAGCATACTTGGAAGTGCTGCTTGATTCATTTTTAGCTTTTTCTTGATTTAGTATGTATTTTAAAATTCCAAAATCACAAGAAACCTCCATAAACTTTGTGTGGATTTCTTCTACTGTCTTACCGTAGTGAGCAGCAAGGCTCTCAAGTTCTTCTTTTAAAAAATTAAAAAAGTGAGGCTTCGAATAGTCAGGATCTGCCTTTACCACATACATTTCGTCTTTTTGGTTGTTGTAAGTCAGGCAGTAAGTATTCACTTTTTCAATATGATTTTTGAGATCGTTAGAGTCGAACAAAGGATACTGGATTTCTGTGTTTTCGCTTATTTTAAATCTTTTTGAACCGTAGTGCTCTTGTTGATGCTTCTCGTCTAAACCTGTGAAGACCAGGTCAAGCCTTCGACTCTCCTTTCTTTTGCTTTCTTTGAGATTGTAAGTACGATCGTCAGATGCGTTATAGCTAATCACGCTTTGGAGGTCTTCAATTGCGATTAGTAATTCTTGACAAGACGATTCATTATCAACTTCAGAAACTTTATCGTCATCTGAAAGAAGATCAGCTCTAATAGGAGACACGTTATTTGCAGTGCAACTCATCTGCGTACTTGGAGTTTTGATTTCAAAGCTGCTGTCCTTCATCGAAGTCGGTGCTGATTTGAAATAATGCGAGTATCTTCCTTTTTCATTGTCAAGAATTGATTTTAAAGCATCGTCTCTCTCCAGATTTCAAAGCTTCCTGTAAGCTCCCCTTAGCCCCTGTCCAGTTCGGCCAGGTATTAAGTGTGACTCTTCAACCTTTTGCCAAAACACAAGCATTTTGAGCTGGCCTCAGCTCTTGGACTTCTCAGCGATTTCGAAGATCTTTAAGACTTCTAAAAAGGTGTATTTTTCACGAGAAATGTGATTTTGCGGGATTCCATCTTTGTTCATTCCCAGCTTGAACCTCGATATGTTTTTGAGCATCTTTCCGTACTTAATGGAGCTGTGAATCAGATCTGAAGAATACACATCTCCATCGTAAAAGTTTTTGGCGTGTTTTCATTCTTTTTGTATCTTTATTTGGTACATGTACGGCTCGAATGTGTTGATAACCATCCCTCCATGTTCCTCAATCAGATTTTTCAGGTCGTTATTTAGACTTGCACTCGGGGATAAAGAAAGCGATGGGCACTTCTCCGACAATCGGTAACGTTTGCACAAAGACTTTGCTTGGATCGAACTTGCCTGAGTTCTTAGACTTCCTTTCCGATGGAGTTGACATAATGTTTGCAGTTCTTGTTCTCATGGGTTTTAATTATTCAAATTATTTATTACTGAACCAATTTTTCAATACTGGGTTTGATGCTTTATTTCTGTATCCTTAAATCGATAATCTTGGCTGTGGTGGAGGTGGTTCCTCCATGAAATTTAGATTAAAAATTGAATTTGATAGTCTCTAATAATTCCTCATGGACATGAGCATTGCTGTTAGCCGACTTTCGTCAAGGGTGAAACTAATCATATCTCCTTCATGCAGCTTAGTAGTTGATAGATCGATCAAATTGCTGTTTTTATTCTTTTCTTTATCGCTGTCTTCGTCATCTGAAATTAGCGACTTTTGCTTTGCTGGCAGGAACACGTTGATTAGGTCGAGGACGAGTACATTCACTCCACTGTCCGAAATATGTGTGACTTTTCCAAGTCATTCTTTGCCGATTTCAGGTTTGAAGTAAGTTACAATATATGTCACGAAGTAATGAATTAGTCCTAAACAAATGATTAAAGGTGAATAGTCAGAAAATATATCTGTTAGTTTATCCCAAACACTTGATAATTTACTTAATTAAGGTCTTACCTAAGTCATCTACAAATCCAAGTGTTTTTGAGTGTATTTTCACCTTCCTAAAGTTATTTAGAGTCCCACTTTTGAAACTAAATTTTATTTTTACCGATAACAAATAACGACTCCGGATAGCTG
>JAGYYN010016773.1:0-13449 GCA_021441665.1 Euplotes cf. woodruffi 2 WChen-2021 | reverse complement strand
ATTTTTCCATTCTTTATCTTCATTTTCTCCTCGTTTTAGCGAAGGGTCATAAAACTTGTATTCTTTTTGAGTAGATTCAGTCTATATAAGCGATAGCGGGTTGGGACTTACTCCGAGGATGGTTTTGTCGTATTCTCTCCTTCTCTCTTCATTCCCAAGCACTTGATATGCTTCAGTCACCATTTTAAATTGCTCTTGCTGGTGTTCAGGGAAGTTAGTGTCGTCTTCCTTTAAATTCGAGTCTGGATGTAGCTTTTTAGCAAGCGAGTAGTACGACTCTTTAATTTCCTTTTGACTAGCCTTCGTTGACACGTTTAATGTTTTATAGTAGCATTGCAATGGTTTCTTTATTGAAAACAGCCTAGTATTTTGGAACACGAGGCTTGCTAGATTTAGCCTTCAAATATGATAGTCTATAATTATATTACTCAGCTGTGATGCGTAAATGGTATCACACTTACTTTTAAGAAGACTACGGTTAAAGTGGCAACTCACAAACATCTGTTATTGCTTGAATAATATGTCCGGAATTATTATATTGTATATTTCAATAATTTATTATTTTGCATGCATTTAATTAGGCGATAATTGGATGCAATTAATCATTAATATGTTAAGTAATAAAGTGAAAAGTGAAGTTAAGTCCTCGCTAGGACATTCAGCTTTAAACAAAAACTCCAAAGGATTCAAACCCGCACAGAAGATAATTGATTCGCATACAACTATTGCTACGAATAGCTACTTATCTGAGAACTTTTTGAAAGAAGTATCGTCTAGTCGAGGCTTACTGAATTGCTCAGTTTATTGTCCACAAGAATACGATGAGTCGACTTACTTCGAAGAGCTGTGTTATCAAAATAGAAGTCTGCAGCAAAGCCTGATAAAAGACAGCCCAAACTACACTAGACAGTCACAGTTGCACTCACAGCTAGTTACAAGTCAATTGTGTCTAAATAATTCAGTATCAAAGCCGCAGATGAATAAAAGTTCTCGGTGATTTATGCCAAAGTCGTCTGTTTTAAGTAACGAAAGCTCATCGTTGGCTCCCTCCAAAGGTCTTTTGGATAAGTCGACAAAGCCTTTTTATCCAAAGTCGCATTCTCAGCATGCAGTCTCGACTGAAGTCCAGGTATAGTTACAGGCTCGCGTATTGCTGATTAGCTGTATAGGGACCGATTCCAACTCCACTACTGACACTCCTTAAAGGTAAGAAACTGACTGTAGAGCAAATGAAGATGTTCAGGGACTTGGACATCTGCATTGGACCTCCAGCCACGGAAAACAAGCAAATTAATGCCTCTGTTATCAAGAGGAAGGTCGAGAAGAAAGCTGTTGAGACTCATAGGAGGAATGGATTTGCTACGAGAATAAGGTAACTATCAGAAGGGGCAGTTTACAATTTCAATATCAAATTAATACATTTTGAATAATTTTAGTGACAGCTTTTGAATTTTTGAGTTTACTCAAAAATTAACTAAATTTTAAGTATTTTATATAGGAGAGAAAGCAACAACAATTATAGAGGTAAGCTGGAATTGCAAGCAAAAGAATGGCTGCGAGAGTTGCTTAAATCCGACGAGGGCAAGGTCCTTAAACGTGCGAAAGGACTGCTGAATAAAATCACTCCGGACAACAAAAAGATCATCAGGGAGCAGTTTAAGCAAGTCTTACAAGAATGTCATGATTCCCACAGAAAAGGCCTTATTAATATTTTTGTCAGAAAAGCAATTAATGAAGATAAATACATGGCTATCTACGCAGACCTCGTCAAAGACCTCGGGGAGTGGGAGTACAATGCAGATCTTGCTGCGAAACACGACACAGCTCAACAACAGAAGAAAGAACCAGCCAAAACTAAGGTCAAGAAGGCAAAAGAATCTCGGCTTGCTTTAGAAATCATTAACGAGTGAAAGTCTATTTTTAACCAGTTTGGAGATGTTGTTAAGTTCGAAGCAGAAACCCAAATTGACAGAGACGACATGGAGTATAGATACAAGAAGAAACTGCTTGGCAATCTTAAGTTTGTCGCACAACTTTACAACAAGAAAATGGTTGGAAGCAAAGTTTGATACTTAATCCTGCTCAACTTACTTGGCAAAAAGAGCATTAAAAGAACTGAACTCACAATTGAAGGAGCATGAGTATTTTTATAGAAAAAGTCGGAAAGAAACTTGAGTATTTTTCTTTATCTAAAGATTGAGATATTGAAAATAAAAATGAAAATAGTTGCAATAATCAAAAATGCTTCGAAGAAATCATTCAAACACTTACAAAGCTTCAAAAAGAGCAAAATATCAGCTCAAGGATTAGATTTTATATTCAAAACACTTTACATAAACGAGACAACGACTGGATCGATTCATTGCAGAACGAAGGACCAAAAACAATAAACCAAATTAAGAAGGACTACCTAAGAGAGCTACAAGGACTTCCAGAGGACTCCCAACAAAAGCTCAAAAAGACAGCGAAAGCAGTTGCAGGTTCTAAAAATCAAAATCGCAAGCTATCCCACTACGACAGCTCTCTGACTGCAGCAAGCGAAGTCGATGAAGACTCTGAAAGCAACAGCGGACACGCTTTGAATAAGTATTCTCCACGCGAGCTGGAGCATATGGATCACGAGGCACTAAAAGACAAATTTATTGGAAACTTCTGCGAATGGTTGAACAGCAGTCAGCTGACCACTGAAGTATTCGTCTCTCCGAAGTTTAAATGCCCTGGAGACCAAGTTATCGAGTTCTTGCTGTATAAACTCTACGACAAGCAGGAAGCCGAGGTTGTCAAGTTCAAAGACTACTTTTTGCTGCTGTACAATAATCAGGTGTTCGACAAGAAAGACATTGAAGCTGGATTTAGCAAGTTCTTCATCACCATCCCTGATATCGAATCAGACTTCCCTCATCTTCCGTATTTATTTAGTGACTTGCTGTATTTTGTATTCGTTGACGAGAAAATTGCAGACTTTGCAAATGTTAATATTGATCTTGCTAACTGCGGTAAGCTTTATATTTTTAATATGTAGATGCATCAGATAATAGCGATGAAGAACCATTTTATATGGTCGAAATTTATTACAAAATAATTGGCTTGTTTATGTTCAAGATTAAAGCAAATTACTGTAACAAAGACCTCAATTTACTTTACAAAAAATTCAAAGTCTCAGAGAAGGTGTCGAAACTAAAACCGTATTTGCAAAATGACAGCATATTTGATGAATTAAAAGAAGATCTCAAGCTATCAAAGGATATCGTGAATTTCTTGAACATCTAAATTTAAATTTTCCTAACATTTCTGCTTATTTATTTTCAACACTTTGAGAATTAATATTTTATTTTGATTATGAATATAAACACAATATAATTTTTTTAATGTGGATGACTTAAAGTAATTATTTAATTGTTTATTACTATTTTTTTAATAATCAAATGATTCTAAAATTATCCTGATATTAGTAACAATTTGCTTTATTAAAATTTTCTAATTTTTGTCTGATGCCTCACAGTCCCAAAACTGTTCTTAAACATAAATTGTTGAATAAGACTTGATAAAATAAAAATGAAGAATAGATATAATAATTCCAAATTAGCAGCCATCGACACCAGCTCTCAGCTGTGGAAGGACCTGATTTCAGGCAAGCAGTTTAAAATCTCTGTCTCAAAAAAGCAAATCACCCGCACTGAAGTTGACGCCACTGGCTGTGAAGCACATAATTCCTACTTTCCTAATATCACTGGAGTTGCGAGTTTTAAGCAAAGAGTTGCATTACTGAGTTCGATGAATTACAGCTCGCAGATCGTTCCGAATTTGCGACTTAAAAAGAGCAGCAAGAAATCTCAGTATTAACAGTCGTTTCATCACATAGGATTAATATAAACATCTCGAATGCACAAAAACCTCCGTTATCCTCCAAGGTCAGTACACTTGCGAGGTTTAATTTCACTCCTGCAAATATGCAAAATAAAACAGACTCGAAGTGCAATTTTAAAACATCTAAGAATTCGAGAAATATCACCGATCGCAAGCCGATCTACATCAGCACGAATAAGTCATTAGGAATGCTGAATTTAAAAGATGAAAATCGTACGGAGTAGAAAGCTTAAAAATATAGGTAGATACAAACATATTATTGACGACGATAACAAATCGAATAATGCAAGTAGCTTAGAAAGAGAGTCCAATAACATCAAGCACTTTTTAAATAGCTCAAATATCATCAAAGATAAAGTAGCGTTTACTTACTATTCCTTTAGATTTTAAAGAACAGGCTGACGATGAAGAATACACTTCCAAGGAATAGTATTTTAAATGCAAACGGCAGCCCTGCAAACTCAAAAGACAAGATATCAAGCATTTATTCTCCAGTTATCAACCACACAAAGTCGCCTTCACTTCCAGTGCTCTCGTCTAAAATTTACAAATTCAAAGCAAGAAATATTAAAGGTACGAGTTGCATCATAATCTTGCAGCAAATGATAAAACTATCGGGGATGCGAATTTGATCAGACAACAAAAGGAAAAAGACCTGAATGAAAATAATATCCTCGTGTTCGATATGGCGACAAAAGGCGAGACGGGCTTCGCTATACACAAAAGCGTCTCTCCGTCTATTAATGACCTAATCAGCCAGTCTTTTAGTCCTTATATACCCAAGATGGAACATCAGCCGGATAAATATTATTCTAGGAAGGACTCCATCGATGTTTCAGATGATGTTTGCATTGAAAGCACGATCAGCGACACTGACTATGAAAAGCTCAATGGTGAGCCTTACGTCAAAATCGATGACTACAGTCCTGTGAAGACCAAAGAACTGCTGAATATCCACCTGTCAATTGAAAAAGATAGTATTACGAGGACGCAGAGGGCAAGTTTAAAAGAGATCTCAACTCCTGTTAAGAAAATCAATAAATAATACATTCAGCAACGTGAACGTGTATTCGCCTGGAGATCTTAACAAAGTCGAAGTTAACAATTTGCTGAAGTTAAACCCTTCACTCGCAAATACAGTTAAAAGAATCCAAGAAAAGGATATTAAAAAGCTAAAGATGCGCAGAGAGTACCGAGTGCTGAGCGAAAACAATTTAATGAAGGAAATCAAAATCAAAGAAAAAGCACTGAAGCGTAAACTATATCAAGACCTTAACAGATGGTAGTTTTTAATCGAGCTCAAATCCAATATTTATATATTTTTAATAACTAATAATAATTTGAAAATTTATTATTTATCATAATAATCAAACTAGATTTAAAATTTAAAATATGAATACGAAAGCAGAAACTGAGGGAAAAAGTGAACTTGGCATTAGCAATCAGAGATACCTGTGCAATAAAATAGCATATCAAGACAAGTGAGTCATTCAAAATGCGAGCAATCCCAAAAATATTAAGGTAACCAGGCCCAGATTCGGCCCTAACGAGCTTACTCTTTCTCTATCAAAATTTATACGCTAAAATTTTATCTTTATCATTTGTTGTTTATAGAAGCTGTCAACACGAAATAAGGAGAACTGGAACTGTGACACTGAAGATGTTGGAACTAACTTTAAATTTAATGGTAGTATAAATATACATTTTCACATTCTGATTGCCTAACTGTTACTTAGATTCAATAATAAGGCACAAGTCGTCGAATAATACGCATAGTATTCCACTAAAAGAAGTAAGCCGTATTATTAAAATAGATTGGTAATTAATTTACAGGGAAATAATAGATATTCAGACAAGAACCTTAAAAACAAATCAAATGTAAGAACCATACACAAATCAATACTCTGCAATAATTTAAAACTATTACTATTTTGTGTTTTATACAACGTACAGGGAAGAGTCAGCAGACAAGAGTCAAATGACAACTCTAAATAAGACGACTATGAGGCAAGGAGAACTCAATATAATTACTTACCTGCGAGATAACAAATCTCAAGTCAATAACATCAACCAAATCACAAAAGCCAGGAAATAAATCAGAAGACCAGTGTATGTTAAATCTGCAATAATAATGATTTAGCGAGTGCGAAACCAAGCAAGGCAATGCTTAGAAATCTACCTCCAAAGAATTCAAGCACGAAAAACACGAAGTATGATAACTACTTTACCCAAAATCCTAATAAAAACATGTCGTCGCTGGCGATTGCGAAAAGTATTCATTCAATGGTCAAGAAAAACATCTGCAGCGACAGGATTTCAAAAGACTACGCGTCAGAGAAGAGCGACAAGCATGCGAGCTCTATTTCCTTTGGTAGTACTAATCTCGACCTCAGCACAAAGCCAAAGGAGAAGAGTATTGAAAAGGAGACCAAGTTTATTAAAAACGACAGCAAGAAGACTATAACCTCAGATGCGATATTTAACTATAGCTCTAATAACTACAACTCGTCAAATATTATTAAGATGTTGAGAGTCAAGCAGGAAGTGCATAAAGATCCACGGCTGGGCTTGTCGAAGGAGCAGCTACTCACAAGACTAATCACTGTTGAACAAGAATATAGAAACATCAAAGCAAATTTTGAAAATAGAAGAAACCAACAGTCACTTGATAAAAAGCAAATTACAGACTACCAAAATTTAATCGAAAATACAGAAATACTTATTTCTGACCACCAAGCGAAGTTTGAAGAAATGAACAGTTCGATTATGAGTCTGTGAAGGATCAATTACTTTGCTGTTGATTTGTACAAGCAAATCACTGATATTGCGAAAGACCGAAAGCAGTCAAGCTATAAATCTCCATCACGAGATGCTCTATTTGAAATAATAGATAAGATCGAACAATTCCTATCAAGCAACGAATTCAATATTTCTGTATATGAGGAAAAACAACAGCAAAATAGAGACTTCATCGATTTGCTAATTAAAAAGAAAACTGAGCTTTCTCAGGTGAGAGAAAATTTATTTAACCTTTGTTCATCTGCCAAACAGCCGAACTTAAACATCGACTGCAAGTAAGTCCAAGCTTCGTAGTGATTAGTAAAATAATCGTATAGAGTGCAAATGCTGCAGCCTGTGAACTCAGGATTCAATAGTCCGACAAATGTCTCTTCGATTATGCTGTCTAAATCCCATTCAAGGATAGTGAGCAACTGCGAAGACGATTCAAAGACAATGATGAAAGAATTCGCTGAATGAAAGGACAGCATTCTTAGCAAAAACCCTTGCATGTCAAATTGAACTGAGAAACAGCTTATCAAAAGCAGAAATATGAGACAGACTTCTCTTTGCAGCAAGACCTTCAAAGACTCTGAAAAATGCAATTCCTCGAGATACATGGGCGAACAGCAGTCAATCAAGCAGTTCGACCGAAAAATATTTATGACTGAAGAAAACCAAAAGCGCAAAATGGCGGATTTAAACGATAATGAACCTCAACTTTGGAGCACAGTTGAGCTTGAAACCACGAAAAACTTGGTCCTTGGATTTTGTGATAACTACGAGAAGCTGTGTAATTGGATTGTTGAACTTAAGGAGCTTCAGTACGATATTCATGTCGACAACTCGATTTTTGAGCTTTGCACTCAGACGACGGAGATTTCGGCAATTAAGCGAAATGTTCAGGAAATAGACTTTGTCATCGAAAAGCATAAACAAGACTCGAAGGCAATTCTCAAGCTGCTCGAGTCTTTATCTTCAATGATTTTATCGAAGAAAAGAAATATTCAGCTTGATAATGATTCTTGACAGCTGATTCAAAGCCTATTCGGGGATAAAATTTTGGTTGAAATGCTTAAACACATTAATTCAAAATCTCAGTCGAAAACACTTAGAAGGAACGCATCGAAGTTAAGATACAAAAATTATAAATAATACCTTACTTGAGATCAGAAAGCTAATCAATCAAATCGAAGTGAATGTCGTGTCAAGAGACCAGTTTTTAATTGACGAGGTTGAAAATGAACAAATACAGCATTTGTTTACCAAAACATTTTCAACTATTGATCGGCTTATTTCTACCACTTCCAATGACCAGTCAACAAACAAAACAAACTCAGACTGGGAAACAAAATCTGTCTCCTGCGATAAAACAATCTTTGATATTGAATCGAAGATCGTGATCCAGCCGGACTACATTACAAACAAGAAAATAGATCTTGATAAAGTCGAGAATCTCGAACTATCAGACTCAACTTCAAAGCGGAGAAGTATAAGCGTCGAGGACATTTCTAAAATATTAAATCCAGGCTCTTTAACAAGAACAAATCAGCCTTGAGCATTTACAGTATTTGCGAAGTAAGCACTAAACACCAAATCTTTTTAAGTAATCTCTAACCTCACCCTAACCCAATCAAAATATCTCTACACTCATAACTTCCTGAACCAATCAACCTTAATCTATCTAATGAACATCAATACAATCTCGTATATTTAGACTTTATCTGCATCCTAAAACCAATACACTAATAATACAAATAAACCTTGGGCATATCTCCAATTTCTATCAACCTAATCGTAATCAACCATCAATAACCACTGCTTCCTTACGTTATCATTCCTATAAAATCAGCTTTTCGTTGCACATTACCTAAATATCAATTGGCTATATTTAACGACTACTTATGATTGCGCAATTTGTGAATGCCCCGTCAACTGCATATTTAAATAAACAACCTGTGCTGAATGCTGCTTTATAGAGACAATACAAAAGCTTCTTCAGCAACGATTACAAATATACAAGGCGATGGTGGAGACAGCAAACAGATGGAGACTGCTGATTTTTTAAATATCATGCATATGCAAGCGTCACATTTGGAAAATTTAATCCTTTATATTGAAGATCTGAACGTGGAGGCTGGGCGGGGGAGACACACTAACTAATTTTGATAACAATTAATATGCAGATGCTTTATTATCACCTCCAATTATTGTATTGCTTACGATTTTTATTTAGTTTATTAGTATTGTATTTTTAACGTATTAAGGAACAATAATTATATTAGTTTATATATTCGGGAACTGTTACAAAACAGCACGGCTATCAAAATATAAATACCTTCATTGAAAGTTAGTCTTTCATGATTCAGAAAGTTTGTTTTTAATCTGAAATAAAAAAATTGAAAGATCAAAAAATAAATAAAATAAGTCAGCAATAAAAAACTATATTGAATTTGATTAGAAAATAAAAATAATTTATTAAACCGTGAAATTTGGATGGTTAAAATTAAACTACAAAAAAGCAAGTAATTAACTAATTAAATTTTTATTGGAAATCAAATAAAAGCGAAATCATAATTTTTAGTGCTTTTAAAGTGGTACAAAAATAATAAATTCGTTTATTGTATTTACTGAGCGGCAATAGAATCATCTGATTGATAATAATTTAAATAAAATGGCAAACCACGTGACTACCGAGTGGCATGACATCCAAGTTAAAATGGGCAACTTCGTGCCCATTCAACTAGCTCCCACAGGGGAAGAAGTCTTCCAGAAAGAATTCAAAATGATGGAGGGCTATGAAGAGAAAAAGAACATCTCTGATGAAGACTCAGACCCCGATTTTAGAATCGATGAAGACGAAGACACCAGTGCGCTCAGGGCTTATCGGGACAAACGACTCCAGGAGCTTAAAGAAATCGCTGCAAAACCGAAGTACGGTAGTATTCAGCAGATCACGAAGGAAGACTATATTCGAGAAATCAATGAAGCTCCAAAAGGCGTTTTTGTTGTGCTCGTTCTTTATCAAGACTATTTGGAATATAGTGTCAAGCTTGTCAGTATTTTAACCGAAATCGCGAAAAAGAATGTTTTTGTGAAGTTCGTTAAATCAATCGCAACTAAAACGATCCCAGATTTCGCTGATGCCCATTGACCTGCAATTTTAGTGTATAAAGATGGGGAAATGGCGCATCAGTTTATCCCTGCTCTTCCAGAATTTGGAGGAAAGAAAATTAATAGACCGATTGTTGAATACGTTCTTGCAAAGAAAGGAATCATTGAATCAGATATTGAAGAAGACCCACGAGATGAACTTTATAGAATGCAAATCACTAAAAAGTATGGTAAGAAACACGGCAATCAAGATGAAAGTGACGATGAGGAAAGAGAAAGCAGACTGTATATGCATAACCATCACTTCGCATCGTATAAAGACTAATATACTTTCAATCAATTTAAACTTGAAAATATTTAGACGAAATATCCGTTAAATATAGGATTAATTAGCGTTTTTGATTCACTAAAAGAGTAGGTAAAATCATAATTGAAAAGTATAAATATAATATGGCCTCCTAAAGAGATTATAAGTTATGAATTATTAGTATTTTCTAAATAAACTCTATTTACTCCAATAATTATAGTTTAAAATCTGACCACCTGCCTTCACACCTAAACCCTATGGTTCATACCACCCTGAAATCTTCTTCTCTTGACCTTTTGTTACTTATATATCTCGTTCTTATTAAAAATCGAAGTTTTCATTAATAAAATTCAACTTCCCGAATACATTTTTAACTCTAAAAAACCCAATACGCACTTCTCCATCCTCTTATTCTAACAGTACACTGTAACACACCACAACTCTGATCAAAAATGATTAAATTTAATTATTAAAAATATAAAATTTAGTTTGTCTTTGACAATCATTCATTTTCTTCGAGAATCTCGATAATTTTGCTCTTCAGCCGGCTCTCAATGATTTCAGAATTAGTCATATAGTCAATCTATACATAAAAAATTAACATTCAGCTAAAAAAATAACCTATCATTCATCATCTACCTATCTGCCTAAATTACAGACTGCAGTAACACTGAATTCACCCTACTCTAGCAGCAGTCTGGAATCACCCTCAAATATACAAATTAACATCAACCGTGTGTTTACCTTAATATTAGTAATTTCGAAGTCGTTGTAGATCAGTTTTTGATTGTAGTTCGACACCAGCGATAACTTTTTGAATACCTTTAAAACCAAGTACTTCAAATCCTTGTTCTCTGAAATAAAATTTTTAATATCCTCCGGTCAGCCGTTCGACTTTTTATAGCTGTCAAGCTTATTTGCGATTACGTTCTTCAGCTTTCCTTCTGACGTCAGTTCGCCTTTTTCTCTGAAGAAGTTCGACTGAACTGCAACCTCGACCATTTGGAATCAGCAGTGGAGGTAGCTGTCGAGAGATCCCGAGAGATTATAGTTCTCCTTAAGCTTTGGCTTCTCAGAAGACTTCACCAGGTTGTTGGTCTCCAGGTACTTCTCCAGCTTTGCGATGTCTATCCTCGTCGATGTTGTGTTTACCCACTGGTTTAAAGTCCAAAATTTAGAGTTTGAGTAATACGTCATCAAATCTCCTTGAAGGATATTTAGCCTCACGAGAACTTTGATGACGATCGCAGTTAAGATGTGCGAAAATAACACTGTATTTTTGACTTTGAGATGCTTTCCTCAATGCTGCGATACTAAATTATGGAGAGTTCGAATGAAGCTCTGCGGCTCTTGCTTCTCTTTATTCTTAAAATGAGACAGGAGCTTTGAAATGATGGAGTCGATATTCTTTTTATTGTTGTTTTTATCAAGTTCATCTTCGATTTGTATTGGTGTTTCAAATCCGATACAATTTCAGTATTCTTTAGTACTCGAGCAACTTGTCGAAGCTGACTTGATGCTTGAAGCCTTAGATAGAGTATCGCTGAAGTCCTCTGGGTTTTCAAAAACATATCTTCAGACTTCCTTTTTCGCGGTATTGACAATTGAGCTATAAGACTGTTGTTCTTGAGGTATATTAAGTAATGAAGGATCGTATGATCTGTCCAACCTTTGTGAGCAGTCTTTCGTCTCTTCAGTGTATTGGCTACTCACTCTATACACATGATTAGCTCCAGTTGTTAACTGATTTCCTTCATATTCGCACGTTATTTTAAAGTCAAAAAATTAAAATCAGAATAGCTTTAATTTTTGGTTGATAATACTTTTGATCTCCAATAAATAAGTTTTTAGGCCAGTTTCCCATTAAATAAGTTCTTAAATTTTCTCTATAAATTACTGAAAACAGAGTAATTTTGGTATTTTTGATTTGCTGTTTTTAAAACTGTCAATAATAACTACATATCTTTGGCAGGTTATTTTAATCACTCGCAAACACAAAATTCTAAATAGCTCGTTACTTGTTATATATCGTATAGGCGAAGTGAAAGAAGTCCAGACTTTAATTTTACTCAAAAAATAAACTGATTTATCTTGAATACGATTTACGGCAGTCTTAATTATCTGTGGCGAAGGAAATTATGATCATTCGTGTTAGTTTTTAATACTCAACTAATAGGCAAACTTTCAGAAGGATTTGGAAACACTTTTATTTTTGGGCTTATTTGAAGGGATCTTAAAATATCGTGTTAAAAATTAATTTTAAATACTCATTTTTATCTAATTACAAACTTAATCTAATCATTTTTATTTTTTAGATAAAAGATATAATTATTAGCAATTGATTTGTTTCAAAGACCTATTAATAAGCATTAAAACACGTGCTATAATATTTTTCTACTTCTATAATTAGCTTTCACTAATTTAGAGTAAAAATAAATAAATTTAGTTCAAAATTTAAAAACAGCTTAAAATTCTGAACCAATACAACGAACAAAATACTTACTCGAATTTCAGAAGGCTATGATCATTTGAGTTTTCTTGTCGTTTTGGATCGATCCGAGGATTCAGATGTACGTTAATGAGTGTGTGACTGTCCTTATGCGCAATTAATGGCGTTAAACTTCGACTTAATCAAACATCAAACTTATTTCCTTTCAAATTGCTACCGTATTTGATTTCTTTGGCTAATTCTATAAGCTCTTTGTTGAGTATTCACGCTTCTCTGAAAATAAATCTAATCCTGCAACAGGAGTTGACCTTTGACCCGAGATAGAGCCAAAGTTGTGAAATACCAACTACCGGAAAGAGCAATTCTTTACTTTCCTTTGCTTTTTCGATAACACTAGCTAGCCTTATTTCTTTCCGTTTGAAGTAAAGAATGTATTGAATGCCTTTATTTTCTTCTCAAAATTGTAGAGCAGCAACCAATAATTCATAATGTTTCTTTTCATTATCATTTATTTCTTCACAAATTTTGGTGAGATTCAGTTGTTTCTTCAACTGCATGTTTGTAATAGCATTTTTGTCAAGTGCTAAAGTTTCCCAGTCGATAACCTGTAAAAAATGATGAGTCAAAGCAAGTGAAAAGACCTTACGATTATTGATTCCATGACTTTTTAATCTCAATTTGATTTAAAATTTATCATTATTCTATAAGAACTCGGCTATATCATCTGAACTTAGCCAGTCAGTATAATATATTTGTTAATAGTTGCTTAATTGCTTGGTCCTTCTATCAGCAGGAATATAATACCTCCACAGTTGGTTGGTTCACCTGTTGAAATATAAATATCATTTAACGGGTCACGATAAAACCCCTGCCTTAGTGAAACATCATCTTGCTTGTCGTTATATTGAACTGACTGCTGTAAAATAATAAATAA
>JAGYYN010016768.1:0-14750 GCA_021441665.1 Euplotes cf. woodruffi 2 WChen-2021 | reverse complement strand
GAGTGATTGGGATATATATAAATTACCTAAATATTTGAATCGAAATGGCCTGGACGTCAAAGGAAAACCCGTTTACTAGGAAGAACAGTGGGTATAGCAGGAGTACCACGTCTAATGTGTTTAATAATGCTAATGGCAGCAGAAGTCCGTATAATAAGTATGGATCGACCACGGGGAATGCATTTAATAGGAGTAAGCAGTTGATGTTATTTTATAGCGACTTCTTATTATGATAGAGATACTCGGACGAGGTAAGGAGGTGCGAAAGGAACGGAAAGGAAGGTCAATGGGGAGTTAAGACGGGATTGTTTAGAAAGAGTATTTTTATTGAAAAAAGAAATGAAATTAAGGAGGAATTTGTACTTTTCATTTTTAAATTTGAATTATTGATTTCAGTTTGAGCGATTTATTAAAAAATCAAAATTCTCATAGATTCCAGAAAAAATATTAATCCTTAAAAATACTTATCAAAAATCTAAAATATTAAAAAAATCTGCAATATCTTCAAACAAATGCATACCTAACTTTTACCTCAAAAAGCCAGACTAAATTAAAAAAACCAAAGCTTCCATCACTCTCACTTAGCACCACATTTAATAAAGATACTGATCCTTCATCGAAATCTCAATTAGCATCTAAATTATTTCCAAACGACCTTATCTTCTAGAGACGACCACCTGATAAAAATAACAGCTGCACAGGAGCGTGATATCTTCGATAAAGGGACCTACGAAGCTGAAGATCTGCGAGACATGAAAGCAAGCGACGAAATCGACAACAAATAGAATCACAATCACCTTCAACTGTATCACCAAAATGGAAGGCTACAATGGCTTTTGCCTAGAAGAGCTGCGCTTTCTAGACTACAGGAACCACTATGAAAAATAAGATCAACCTCGGGGATATCATTGAAAAGAATGAAAAACGTAGCAAAGTATTCGACAGAAGGGACGGCAGTCGAAGCCCACTCAGTCGCAGCAACACTTCTTACTCTCCATTTGGCCAGCGGTACAGAGATTGTCTAACTTTTATAGCTCCACCAGCAATAATGCTTTCAGCAGAAGTAACACTGGGTACGGAGGATCAAGTAATAATCCATTTAACCGCTCGAACACCCGCAATGATGACGACCGGCGAAGTGTCAGTCGAAGCCCCTTTTCAAGACAAAATACTAATAATCCCTTTTCAGCGAATAAACAGCGGTATTTATTTTTGCAATTTTTTAGCTCAAGTTCCAGCCGACTTGGCTGATTTACCAGAATTAACACTTGCTTAGATCTGGAGACAGTCGAAGCCCATTTGCTGGAGGAAGTAGTGGCTCAACATATGCCTCGAGCAGCAATCCGTTTTCTAGTAGAGGTGGTTCATCTGGTAATGCGTTTTCAAGAAGTGGAACTACATCAGGAAATCCTTTTTCAAGGTCCAGTACTGGAAGTAAAAATCCGTTCAATACGAGTCGAAGTCCATTTGCTGGAGGGTCATCCACAACAAAAAATCCATTTTCTTCGGGGACATCTGTTTCAAACTATTCGAGGTCAGCAAATCCATTTTCGAGCTCATCGTCAAGTAGCAATCCTTTTAACAAGACGTCTTACGACAGTAAAGATTTTATTAAGTTCTACCAGTCAATGGCAGCAGATCCTTACGGAATTGAAGCGTCGAGGCCTGACAGCAATTTGCTAAGCTCGAATATTCTCCAAGGAAATCTCATAAATCAGTCAGGAATGTTTACCTGTAAGCTGCATCTGTAATCGTCTAGTCGGAGGGGAAAAGAACATCAGCGATGATGCAGCTACAAATGCCGTATCAGCAAGACCGATTAGTATTAAGCTTGAAAGAAGGAACCCAACTGTCGATCTTTCAAATCCAATTACAAGTAATCACTTAAGCAGCTCATTTTCAAGAGCGCATAATGAGTACGCACTCGAGAACAACCCAAGGCGGTTCAAGGCAACCGATGAAGGAAGCTTGAGTGTATTTAAATCGGTTGCGAGGCAGCATCCACAATCGACCCACATTCAAATAAACCCGGCAAATCGGCTAAACGACTCACTAATAAGTTGCGAATAAAATTTAAACCAATTTAGTGACTTCGATAAAAGATACTGAACGCATGATAAAGGAAAGAGAAAAACTTCGAGAGGAAAAGCAAAATAGTGTTGAAGGAAGCCCTCGCAGCAACATCATCAGGCCGTATTCAAAACTTTTGTCAACTGAAGTGAAAGAAAATAATATTCTATACGGCTGTATTCAAGTTCACGTGCAGTGATCTATTCTTGGTTCAAGTCACACACTAGATATTAACGTAAATTTACATCGGACTATCGAAGGTAAAAATGCACTTATCACTAGTCATTATAGATCTGCTAAAAGTCTGAATTAAGATGCTTTCGGTAAAATACACCGGGCTTCAGTTAGCATCTCTGCGCGTCCTTAGCGGAAGCTTAATTCTTGACAACGCAGTCTCATTGAAAGAAGCATGAATAAATCACGGTGACAGTCTGACTCTATGAATATACAACGAGTGGGACGTCTCTGTATTAGACGCTGAAAAGCAGCCAGGCAGCATTAGTCCTTCAAAAATTATTAAAGAAGACCTCGTCGACCTCAGTCGAATCAAAGGTCTTCAAATAGTCGGTTACTACACGATCCCAGATATCGCTGAGATCTTCAGGATGACTGAAGCTCGAGCAAAGAACGTTAAAAACTTTACCATCGGCAATAAATTTGGAAAGGTTGTCTGGGAGGGACATACAAACTTACTTACAATTCTCGAATGAGACGAAATGGCGTTTAGCAGTATCTCTGAGATCATCGAGATAAAGCAGTTTTCAGTGACTGTATATCCTGACGATTCGAAAAAGCCTGCAAGAGGCCACGGGCTTAATAAACCAGCGATGGTGTATTTATTCGATATTTACCCAAAACAACTCAGAGAAAAATTAAAGGCCAGCCAGATGTTAACAAATAAAGAAGTCACAGTTTTCGAAAATTTTAAAGAAAAGCTGAGGGAGAATGTCAAGGCAACAGGAGGTTTGTTCTTAAACTACAGCAAAGATAGCGGGGAGCTATGTTTTTCCGTCTCGGAGTTTTAAATTTAACATACGTTATTAGTAATTTTCATTAAATGTACTTAATATGTGGTAAACCCACTTAAATCTGCTTTCTCAGCTTGGCTTATTTTTATTATTCAATAATGCAGCTCTTGCTTGAATTGCTTTTGAAATCGTATATCACATCTTTGAAGCAAAATTGAGAATTATTAATTTTAAAATAAATAAAATGAAGGGACTTGATAGTGAAAAAGAAAGCATATTTTCAGGCAGCGAACTTGGTGATCTCTGGGAGGATATCACGACTGGAGCAGGTATAAATCTGGCCACTTGGTTTGTGAATATTGATAAAAATAGATTGAAAATAGTTGTATATTTACGAGAAATAATCATTATTTTATACACATTTTTACTTAAATTTTAATAGCTTCAAGTTGCAGTTTATATCGAAATTTCATCAATATTCAATCTTTTTGTGATGCAAATAAACTTTACTGATAAAATAAAATCAACAGCCCGCGATTAAATCCTGTAATAGGCTACATGAACCCTGATGTCATTGCGACAACAAAGGGGAACAGAAAATAAAAATCAAAATGCTGGAGGCGATCGCAAGCAAGCCACCGAAGAAGAAGCTAAATACATGCGTAAAGTATACCAAATAAAGCAGCTACAAAAACAGTAACTTCGTAATTATAAATCTCTAGACTCTACGACACAGAAAACTTGCTTAAAGAGGAACGGCAGAAATCAGCACTCCTCGATGACAAAATCACGAATATAAAAGAAGCTCAAAATCGGGACAAAAACGCAATCAAAAACAAGCTGAAAGAAGAAATCCATCGGGAGTTCAAGAAAAAGCTAGAAAGTGTCGAGGAACTATACAAAAACGAGCTTGAGTGACTCAAAAATGGGTATCAAGACCTTAAGCTGGTCTCGAACGCAAAGGACGACTCGCTCAAGCACCTGATCGATATCATGAAAGACCAAGAGTGAACGATCTCCGAGTTCAAGGTCAAGACCAAGCGGGATTTCGAAGGAAAGATCGAACTAGCGGACTTCGGCACTTCTCACCTCGAGATAGTAAACAACCCAAAGATCATTAAAGTTAATAAAAACAAGGAGACTTTAGAGAAAATCGAAATGAGAGAAATTAAAGCTAAAAATTACCACCTTGACAGTGAACTAACCAGTCTGAAGACCTTGCATGAAGAACTTATTGAAAAATGGAAAGACGCACTGATTCGAATCAAAGAATTGGAAAAAGAAAACGAAATGCTCATTATTTCATATGAAAATAAAATCAAATAAACTCAAAGAATCAACAAAAGAAGGAGAGCTTAAATTAAGGGAAGATATACGCAAATTGGAGTTTGAAAACACCAATTTCAAACAGGACATCAAACGGTATGATTTCGTAGTAAACTTGATGTAGCGAGCTTAAGCTTGGGGAGATTCTTAACCAAAGACACCAAAATTATGAGAAAATACTGCGAAAAGAACTCACGATGGCGAAGAATATTATTAAAAACCCAATTTTATCGAAACGTGCGGAAAGGGATATGAACTTCGATCGAATTGATATCCTTCCAATACAAAGGCCGATGAAAGACACAAGTGTCAATGTGGAGTCGAGACAGAAGTTCAAATAAATATTTTGAAAGCTTTAATCTGAACACCGACCCCGTTTCGAAAAGTAATGTCCAAGCTTAACATTAATTCTAGCAAGTATGGCATTTTGACCAAAAGACCGGTCGAATATTTATACAAATCGGAGTGCGAGTATGCAGCAAAATTACCCGAGTAAAAATGCGGTTTCACCCCGCAGTAATTTCACGAGCTTCGCTTACAACCGCAATAAAGGCACGAAGGATGAAGCGTATTTCATGAAGCATATAAGCTTCACATCGAATACGATTGTTGCGCCGCAGTCGATTGGATCAAAGCTCAAGTCTCTGTCGTTCGCGCCAATGACACCAGCGAAGTTCGGACAACGAGCCAAATCAATTGAAGCAGAAACTATAGAGTAATGAAAATGCAAGTTGGGTTCAATTTAAATTTTATACTTAGTGATATTTAAAAAAAATGATTTAAAAATGCGGTTGTCAGAATTATTTAAAATTACGTATTATATTTTTTTACTTATTGCTTTTTATTATTAGATTATAAATAAATTATTAATATTATATAATAATTTTTATAAAAAATTTAAAAGCGTGTTTTAGTATTATAGTAAAAAAATAGTAATATATAAATCTAAGTACAAAACCCCTTTTTAATAAATTGAAAATTATATAATAAAGCAACAGATATGAAGGCGATCAATTCCACTAGTCCTTACCCCCTTAGAACTCCTCAGCCACATCCGCTGGTCGTCTGGACCAGCGGAGCCACAGGTCTCCCGAGGCCAGAAGGACTCACAGTGTCGATGTCGATTGCGCCAGCAATCAATGTTGAATCTCGCCAGGAGATTATTGAAAGGGAATCTGACAGTTTACAGCTGTTCTTAAGCACAGCTGGAAGTCAGCCGCTGGGCTCAATTCTCGCTCAAAAGAAAAGCTTCAGAGCCCGATTGGCTCTGAACAAATATAAGCGGCAGAAGCACACTGGCGGCTTTGCCAGTGTACGCAAAACTCACTCGACTTTAAAACTCAGTAAAGAATCATTTAAAGGTAACTATATACATCTAAATATTTTTTAATTCTGAAATACTATTTTTCAGGTTAAAACTTCCGTTATGAATTTTTTGCAATTAAAACCAAAATTTTGAATAAGCTTGATAAATTTGAAGTTTACTAGAACTTTAAAATTAATTTTGAAAATTCTGAATACTGGTTCTAATACATTTATACGAGAAATAAAAATTATTTTTTAGATTATCTCGCTGTAATTTTCTGCAAATAAAATAATCGAAAATTATAGAATTTTGGAATTTTAAAATTTTGGAGTATTTTCAGAAAATTGAAAAGCAATTTTAGAGTCAAAAATATGAAGCCAATATTGAGTATAAAAAGTTAAAAGTATATTTTTGAAGACCTAGTTTTTTAATGTTCATATATTTAAACTATGACATTAAAAAATTAATGATTATGATATCAAAATTTATAATTTTTCGATCCATATTTTGCAAAACACTATTATAAAGGAATATTAATTTATACTATTTTATGAATATAAATTTAATAATATTCTTATTAAAAAATAACGATATCTCAATTAAAATCAACTTTTAAGTTCACTATTCCCATATCCTCATCTAACTTAAAAAATTCATTTCTAGCCTTCTAAAATAACTACCAAACCTCCCATTTTTTGTTGTTGCAATATCGAGCCATCTAAATTTCATCGAAAACCACACAAAAATCAAATTTTAGACTATCCAAAGACATCCGAGCTTCTTGCATTTTGAAGTTCAAATCTCGAAGGCAGGGTGTTGAACTCACGGATGCACAGAAGAGCATCTGAAAACACAGGCTTGATCCAAAACACGAATAAAATCAGCATCACCAACAATGCGAATATGCAGCAGTCAACTATCGAAAACGAGCAGCAGTCCAGCTCGATCCCGAACGTGTCGTGAGACTTAAACTACGCAAACGACGAGGAAAGGCTCGGCCAGCCAACCCCTGCAGCAGTTGAAAAGCCGAAGGATCCTCGTAAGCGTTGTGGCTAATTTTTATTAGTAAACGTGGTGTTGAGCTCGCAGATGAACAAATCGAGTTTTGTTTCTCAAGACCTCGAGACTTCACAGAACAGCCAGAATAAATCACAGATGATCTTGCAAACCAAAAAACTCAAGGAGATCAGTGGACTGCATAAATAAGCTTAATAATAAAGAAGCTGTGCTGGGTGTGTTCTCAGGCCGAGGCCAAGCCCTGGCTGCCAATAAATCAGTATTTAAATCAAAACCACAGCTGAGTCCGTTAAGAGAAAGTCTCGGTCATCTTAGGAAGATTCAGAAGTTTAAAAATCAAGATTTGAAATTTCCTAAGAAACAGAAAATTGCAGGGTCTATCAATTATAATTTTAAAAAACGAATCTGTTCGCGAATGGTCTCTCAATTAGGTAATTTTATTCGTTTTTTATTTTTGCAAAAATTCAAAATGAGAAGTTTAAAGAATAAAAATTAAGTTTTTTAGGATAGTATTTGTTGTTAAACTGACTTTTTATGAGGAAAATTTTACATCCTTTATAGGCTTGTTCAATGAAGTCAAAAGTTACTACAATCCGTCGTACATCGTGCAGTTTAATAAAGACGACAAATCAGAGTCATCAAAGGAATCTCCGCCGCGGCTAATTGAGAACCCGCTGTCACGAGTGAACTTGCAAAAACTCAAAGCGGCAAATGACAGCAGAATGCAGATCAAAAATAAAATTTTAGCGTTCAATCGGACAAATAATTCGTTTCTTGAGTCGAGGTGAGAATTTCCTACTGATTTCTTGTTTTCAGTCGGCGTGAGTTTGGCAAAGAAATCTCGATCCACGTAACTGCTTTTATTGTGAATTTAGCTTAAAAGCGACAATCAGCTAGAATTTCGATAAATTTACAAAATGATTGACTTTCGCGAATATAGAAACCACCGTTTCTCTCCGATTCAAGAATTAGATGAAGCAAATGTTGCTGAGAAGTTCAAGTCTCCGCAAGATAAGAACTTTTGTAATAAAAAGTTTCCCAGTCTCACGAAGAAATCGAGGTGAGTACTGCAGAAGGCCAACACGCAGCCGCGTAAAAATAATTTAATGGCGCAAGGCAGCCCGACTCCGAGTATATGCACGAAGTGATTGGAGAAGTATTCTGCAGAGAAGCTGAAGGACATTAAGATGAGAGATAGCTCATCGAAATGCTCGCTTTCGAAGAGTAAACTTAGGTAGGGACATGCATTAATTTTAATAGTACCACGTATAATTCAGGCATGCTAAACATCAATCGGTTCACTTCTCCGAGAATCCAGCTAGACCTATTATCTAGTCGAAAGGGATCTCGTAATTGCTCTTTTAGCAAATCGAATAGTTCATTGACTAAGCATACTAATGATCGTTGATAATTTAACAATAACTTCATATATTAGATTTATATTTCAATTTCATTAATTACTCTGAGAAAGAAAAAAAAGTAAATATCATTTTTTTATATCATTTTTAAGTAAAAACTATTTAGCTGGGGCATTTTTTTAATGAAATATAATCATTTTACAAATAGGTAAAAAAAAAATCTCCCTTTGTTAAAACATAGTATTTAATTTCATTTTCAAATTCTGTACATTTTAAGTATAAACATTACTACCTTCCTTCCTCAATCAACATTTCCAATATTTTTGAGTTCCTCTCCCAAACGCTCTAATCCCAATCAACTTGATTAATTCCAATATTCCATTTCCAAATAATAAAAAATAAATATGCCGACCTGTATCTGCTCCGGCCTGAAGCTCTATCATTACGACACACTGGAGATCCACGACTGCGAGCAGTGCCAGCCCTTGCTCAAGGCCCGATTCGAGGTCTTCACGAGCTCGAACTCAATATTCTCGTACGAAATACCGGACATCATCACGAGGCAGTCAAGCGTAGTCATGCAAACAAGCACTCTTGACGGTAATTCAATCTTCAGCCAGCAGTTAATTAAGCTTAGCCAGGCTGTGGTCTTCAGTACTGAGTCTCCATCGCATGTGTTTAATACGCGGAGACTAGATTATAAACAACAACCGCTGTGGTTGTCGTCATAAAAAGAGCATTAGGAGTCTTAATTTCATTCTTTTACTAGTTATTTTCTTTCGTATTTTACTCTGATTTTAGAGTAATTGGAATTTTAGAAATAAAAAAGATCAGTATGAAGAGAGGAAATAGAGAAAAGAGAAGACGAAAAATAAGGCAAAATATGCAGATTACTGATAGACAGATAGATCAAGATGGACAAAGTAGGTTTATGATGACGCTGGTGGTGGTTTGGGGGTTGAATTTGGGTTTAGAATTGAATTTTATGAGTCCTCGTTGCTTAATGTTGTCGAAGAGAGAGTTATGAGTGAGATTTTGTGCATTTGTTTGTCGAAACTTGGTTAGATTTTATGAATTTGTGGTATGAGTAATTTTGATTTTTTATGTATCAGATAAAGTAGTTTGTCAAGAGGTGTTTGAGTGAAAATTTTCTAGATGTGAAATATTTCGGTATTTAAAAACATTGACTACACTTGCAACGATCCTTAAAACACTTTTATTAAGTTGTTTTGAATAAATATCAATATTCTCTTAGTTTTCAATTCAAATTATCGCTTGTGCTAATTCTAAACTTTGATATTCAAAATATTATCTATTTTTTAATCAAACAAAAAATGAAGAAATACCGAAATTTCAGAATTTTTTTGAATATTTTTGTTGAATTTAAAACTGCATAAAGGAGAAAAATTTTGTATTGAAATTTTCATAATTTAATTTATAATACCAAAAGCTATTGTCCTTAATAAAAATTTATTTCTTCTTTGCTCGAAGATAATTTCCAACTCCATAAGGCAAGATAATACTCAAACCATTACGATTTTTATACTCGCACTGCTGTTTTATCATAACCACATCAATTTTTTATCCCATTTGTGAGTAAATAATTATTTTATTGATTTCGGTAAAGTTTATTAAAAAAACTAGCAGAGAGTAACTTATTTTTGATTAAGCCTCGTCCTTAATAAAGACATGTTTTTTAAGTCCGCAGTACATCAGTAATAAAACTCTTTCTAGAATATATTCAGCAATCCCTGATGTTTAGTCCGCCCGAGTTTAGTATCTCGTCAATGTAAAACTATCGGTCAAGGTTTATTTTGATTCATGAATTTTAAATATTATAGTTTCTAGCTTTTTTGGTTTAAGCTTTATTTTTATAATCCGCCTGTGATCAGGTCAATTACTTGAACCAGATCTCTTGCAGCGGATCAGCAAAAACGATCGTGTAATTTTAATCTGATAAACTGCTATTGTAAATTTGTATTTTTCACCTTATTTACTAATTTTTTCTTCCTTAATTAACCTAAAAAATTAAATTTTGACAGATCAAGGAAAAACCTCAAAAATAGGGAGAACAAACCTCCACTCAGAAAGCAAATTTCAAACTGCCGTGTATCTAGACAGGATTCCAGCAAAGCGTCAGTACAACGCACCGATTGAGTCGAGTAAAGTCGAGGAGAAGCCAAGCTTGTATACTTCAAATGGAGAGAACGAGCAGCAGTCGAGCTCTGTGCCTCACATCTCCTGTGATTTGAACTGAGTCAGCGATGAAAGACTCGACCAGACTGATTTCAAAATCCTGCTGGACTGCGAGGAAACCAGTAATCCTTATTTTTACTATCTTTAGAGTCACCGAATAAAAGCACACGAGGATGTAAAGAAAACTATGACTTCTTCGAGCCGACAAACAGCATCCGTTCTTCAAATGTAAAACTCGACACGCAAGTCTCTTCGAATACAGATAGCTCGGGGAACAGGCAGGCTGAGCTGAAACTGAAGAGCAACCACGGATTTAAGCTGAATGCCTCCAAATTCGCAGGCAACTTGAAGCTCAAGTTTAAAGAGCTTCAGCCGCTCAGCACTCAGATCCAGAACATCAGGAACATCAACCGCAAGCAACACGTCGATGTGAGCAAGGTCAGCGGTGATTAGATTTTTGTGATTTTTATTCGACCAGCTGGCATTTTAAGTGATGAATTTGTTAAGGGTTTTCAACTCAAAAAATTGAGGTGAAGATAGATATATGGTGCTTTCAAAATATTTTAAGCTCAGTGATAAGTGGATTTAGAAGCGCAATAGGTACAAGTATCAGAATACTATTAGCACTGGATATAAGAAACGAGTTACTATTGGCAAATCGATGTATAATTGACTTGAAGATTACTACAATAATACTTATGTAAGGATTTCTAGTGCCTATTTGGATTAAATATTAATTGCTATTTTTTGTTTGTTTACATTTTTTATCCAGCAAAAATTCTTTTGAGAATTTTTATATTGATAGATCAACGAAAAAGCAATTTTTATGGATAAGAATAATTAAAAAATTCTCTAGCTAAGACAAGTCAGTCACGAGGAAAGTCCAGAATCTGCTGCTTTGCCATTAACCAGCTACGTAGATCATTCAGTTCCAAAATCAGCCTTTTTTGATTACAGGTAAGATTTATAAAAAGCATTCATACATTTTTAATAAATCTAAACTTATCAATATTTAGAACAAATTCAGATTCAAAAGCGATAGTAAAAACTAAAAAGTTAAAAGCATTGAAAGGCTTTAATGTTCACAAGCCAGCATTGCGATCAAAGTTTACAATAAACACAGTTGACTGTATCTCTCCGACAAAGCTGTAAGCCTGCTTATATCAATTTCCACAGAAATGGATGATTTTCTACGATACAACAAAATGAATTACAAAACACAAAGCGAAGGTGGATTTCACCAGAGAAGCAAATAATCAATAACTTTCCAAAACTGGACCAAAATTGTTCACATTTTGCATCAAGAAACAGGAAGCCGTTTCAAAGCAGGATAAAAAGCAGGCAAGACTCAATTTTGACTGTTTTAGAGACTGAAGCAGAGTGCTGAGTCCAATTAAATCAAACCGCGGTAATGCAAAGCCACCTGGCGGGTATGTAAAGCAGAACTTCACAGCCCAACTAAAGTAAGCCTAGCGGTTAATAATACACAGCAGCCTGCGACACCTGAATTCAGACTTAAATTATGCAGAAGCTCGGTCTCCTCTCTTCAGTAGATAATTCATCATTACATTATTTATTTTCAGTATTCCACCAGCTCTGGCCTGGCAATGCAGAGGGACTGTTATTTTTACAATATTGAAAAAGTAATTGAAAAATTGTTTAAAGTGGTTGAAGCAGAACCAAAAACTATAAAATGTAGTGGTTTTATCGGCGACATGATGAAACTACAAAATTTATAATCGATTTTTAGCCTTGAAGCTGGTAACTGGATTTATTTTTATCGCTTTGCAAGAGTTTGGTATGTTTAAGACTGTTTAACTACAAATTGAATAAATAATTGATAACGATAATTTTACTTATTATCTATGCAAATATTGGTGAAAAGCTATGCTTTAAAAGTAGAAACTCACATCTAGCGTCTATTCATAAATCCATATTTTGCAGCAAATCCAAATCTGCTGTCTCGATAATCAATTAAATAAAACTCTAAATTTAGATATAAAAATGCGTTACGAATTACATAAAAATAAAACAGTGGATTTTGATAAAATTCATATAGAAGAATTTTTTGATAGATTTTTCAGTTGAATTTGATACTTTGGACGCACTCTACCCTCTCGAGGCTAGAAATGCAGCAAGAGACATCGTGAGACGTCTCTATTGATATTTAGATTGATTGCTCTTGCATGGTTGAAGA
Organism: Euplotes cf. woodruffi 2 WChen-2021; assembly: GCA_021441665.1. Lineage (NCBI taxonomy): Eukaryota > Ciliophora > Spirotrichea > Euplotida > Euplotidae > Euplotes > Euplotes cf. woodruffi 2 WChen-2021. Next base: position 2,312 of record JAGYYN010016768.1, on the reverse strand, counting down.
AAGAGTGACACTCTCCTTTCTCTGCTTCTTCTTTATATGGAAGAAGTGAAGATAGCAGTTCTTGCACAGTCCTTTTGCATAGTGGTCTCTGTCAACATGAGTGCATTTAAACGCTTTCTTTGATTTTGTCCCTTTGTTGTGATAACAGTTCTTACACATCCCCTTCGCGTAGTACTCAAGCTCGACATGAGGGCACTTAGTGATTTTCTTTCTGTGCTTAGTAAGCAGGACGGACTTGTTCGTCCTTCTGTCTACTTTGCGAATTAGGAAAATGAGTGATCCTTCGTCGAGTTTTCGGCTATCCTCAATTGACTCGTTTGAGTCTGATTCATCTGCAGCTTTTTCAAGTTTATAGTCTGTGGTCTCAGAGCACTTCCTCGTCGTTGTGGATGCCTTCTCAAGCGTTGTCGCTTTGACGATTTCCTCATCGACGAACTCTTTCTCTGAGTGCTGCGACTTGACTGAGATCTGGTCTGTTAGGACTTTTGAACAGCAGTTGTCGAACTTCAGATCTTTCGAGAGGTTGAATAATTGCGACTTCTCGCGCTTGAGGTGATCATTCGCTTCTATCGGCTCAAAATCTTGAATCAGTCGGAAATGATCCCGCTCTTGTTGGTGGTGATGGTCCCAGTTTAGCAAATTCAAATTTTCGTAGTCTTCCTTATCGTAGTACTGCTTGAATTCGTATGCCGCATGGGCTTGGTCTGCGCTCAGCTCGCAATTGAAGTAGCAGTTGTCGATTTCCTGAGGGTCCCGGAAAAGCATTAATTTTGAGTAGCCGCTTTCTTGATTAGCCTGGTCGTTGTTAAGTTCAAAGCTGTAGACCATTTGATCCATATTTTTCTCTCCAAATTTAAATTTATTTTATTATACTCGTCAAAATTATTTTGGGATAACTGTTGTTTTCGAATCGTTGAATTTTGATGTTTTTAAAATGAATTAGAAAATTCAATATTTTAGAGCTGATTTGGTTATTAAATAAATAATTGATTAGGAGAATTGAATGAAGTATTGTAATTTTTTAATGTAAACATGACTTTATATATTTTTAAAAAAGATTTATTAACACAAGATTGTTTAATCTTGCTGTTGAGAAAAAAAATATAACATACATAAAATAATTTATTAAATTTAGATAAAAAAAATCAACAAAAAATGCCTATTTAGTATATTCCTTCAATAAATATTAGCTATCAAATTTGTGTAAAAAAATAATTAAGCTTTCTTTTATCATAATCATTTATAAAATCTTATCAGCATTTAAATAATATCTCTCAATACTTATTATAAATTTACAAATCATACTCAAATAGTGATCAACAAATATTGAATAATATCTTAAAATATAACTCACGCTTTGCTTCTATTCTTCCCTAATTCTTTTTCTCTCAACTTGGTACTTTTAATTAATTCTTCAATTTCGTCTTTCATCTTGGTACTCGCGAACTTCCTAAGATCAATGAGGTCATGTTTATCGACTGTGCCCATATCGAACTCAAATTTTACTTCAAATTGCGAAAACACCGGTCTATGGTCCGAAATCTTAATATTATTATTGCTGTCGTATGAAAGCTGGGCTAAATTATTCGTCCTACATTTGTACAAGACTCTGTCGCACCAGGCCGGGGTTCGTTTCCTCATGTCGAACTCGTCAGTTTTATTTACATACTTATAAGTCGGCGCAAACTCCAAAGCGCCTTCTTTGAAGTCAGAAGGAATCGATGACTTACTTAAAGTTCAGATTCAGCTGTTCGTTCTCCTTCAGCGCGTCGAACTGGTTGTTTTTCATCAGAGACACAATAACAGACAGCGCAGTGTTAATACGGAAGTTCATGTCGCCAGACCAAATGCAGCAGTCAAAGCGATTTGATGCTCGAGATAGGTCGAGGCTGTGTATTTTGCTTTCTTCTTTTATATTATATCGATATGGCAGCTTCAACCGCATGTCGATGTTGTTAAAATCCTCAGTCCTGCGCTTATCTCGCTTATTACTTTGCCCTGATGCGAGGTGGCAGTTGACAAATAAAAACGAAGTCTTGCCGACATTAAAGCAAACACCGATCCCTCCTTTATTTCCAACTGTATTCATGATCCCCGTTGCGACGTGGTTACTCTGGATGTTGGTTATCAGAGGAATGATTCGAACAGATGCGAAAACAACAAGGTGAATGCCCATCAGCGAGTGCGATGCGAGAACTTGATACTCATCGCCTAAGTGTTCTCTAAGCATTTCGACCCACTTGATCTTATTCGCTCCAAATGCTGATTTAAATATTGACTTCAGACACTCTTCAGTTCCAATCGAGATTATA
>JAGYYN010016715.1:0-15142 GCA_021441665.1 Euplotes cf. woodruffi 2 WChen-2021 | reverse complement strand
TTGTATGAAGAGATCGTGTTAATGATTTCCTTTGCTTTTTGATATTCTCTTTCAGAACTATCATCTGGTTCTGCAATCACATTTTGAGTTTTCGATCTTTCAATTACCTTCTGTTTATTTCCCTTTATTTTTAGATTTCATATTCGGCAAATTGTCAGTTGCTTTTAAAACTTCGAATCCTAAAAATATAGAAGGAAAAGGATTTTTATCTTCATACTTCAAGAAATCCTCTTTTGATAGAATTATATCAGCAGAAGAATTACTAAGTGGCAGCCACTGTTCATTACCGCTATCCGAGGTTCATTTGTTTAAAAAAGAACGCGATAGCTTTATTTGATATTCGACTTGTTCATTGTCATTAGATTTTATGCTGATTTTTGCATATTCGAATCAAGAAGCATAGTCAAAGCTATTCGAAATGCTCTCTTCGTTCATTAAAACAGAAGATACAAGCTTTTCGTCTTCATAAAATGCTCAAGTGAGGTTTTCATAATCAATGTATTCTTTTATGTTGATTCCGATGATTGTGATCTTTATTCCTGAACCGCTGGCCATTTGCAGAGAAATTTATATTGGTAATTAATAAAAATATTCAATTATTTTAATATTTTTAATAATTTTAAATCTCTGCAATCAATGTTGATTTGATTTAGTAAGATATTTTATACTACTCATCCAGATCGCAAAGATTTTTAAATAAGCATATTGCAAAACTTCTGCTTTATCCAAGTATTACTACTGATTAGCATTTATTCAAACAGAGTATCGACAGTCACTTGAGGATCAATATTTTCAAGTGACCTGGTGATGTCATCAACTTCTTTAATAACCAGCTCAAAGCCGTCATTTTTACACTGTCTTGCTATCTGCTTGAACTTCATGAGGTTGTAGCCATTTAATTTGTTATCGTTGTTTTTGATAAACTTGTCCACCAGGAACATACGTTTGCCGTCCCTTTCAAAAGGAATCTTGTATCCGATTTCTTCAAGGGTGTTATTAGTTTTGAGGTTGTTGTTTCCAACAGACTCATGTGCAAATTCAACCTGGTCAATGATATCTTTGCCTCTGTACATCGAGATCAGTTTCAGCCTCATTCTGGAAAGCTCATCTTCGTATCTTAAGCTTTGCTCTCTGCAAAGCTGCTGGATATCATAGTGATCGCGCAGCTTTAGCTTTCCAATCTGTCTAAGTTCATTAAAAACTTGGTTCAAGAGGATTGCATCGAATTTTGTAATATTTTGGATGTCTAAGGTATCCATTCAAATCTTGAAGAGATCTTCGTCGTAGTGGTCGAGACATGTGAGCCCCCATAATAACGGAGCAATGATGAACGAATGGTCTGAAGTGATCTCAGCTCATAGTAAATTTATGATGTTTCCAATCATGAATTCATACTTATTTATTCTATCTTTGTCAATGCCGAGCTGAACTAAGGATCACAGTATCTGAGCGATTGATAATTCTTGCTTGAGCTCAATTGCTTTTAAAAATTGAGGAAATATAGAATCAAAGTTATCCATGAAGAATTCATTATATTCTGTGAGTCCGTTCATTGCCATCGCCTGCATCAAGTATCCAATGTCTATATTTACAATTACCAACTGCAGAGTAAAATATTTAAGTGATGAGTTATTTAAAATCTTAGATAAATGCTTGCATCATTCGGACCAATTTAAAGTTTCAAAACGTATGTTTAGTGAATCTAAAATACTAAAGATTTAACTATTAATAAGTCAAGATTTTCTATAGCTCAGTTCCGCATCAGTCATCGATGTAATAATGCGTTAATATTATTTTTGATAGTTAAATTATTGTCTATCACGTATAAAAACTTTTTCTTTATATACTTTATTTTAAAACAAATCGCTATTTTTATATCTGAAAGAGGCTTAATCACTCTGATGTTAAAAAGGCATTAAAAATACTGCTGATGTTGGTGATTTTAATTGACTCAGTAATTTTACTTTGTTTATTTAAAAGTTAATTATTCTGCTTAACTGTGAATTTAATAAACACCAACATATATAGTTTTCAAATTGATTTTATAGCGATGATTACTACATTTTCATATTGCTTTTGTCTATTGAAGTTATCTATCTTATATAGAATTAAATCAAGTGTGGTAATTTACTATTATCAAAGCCTTTAAAAGTCAAAATGAGCTTTATCGTGATATTCTTTTTATTTTATACTATAATGTCAGTCTTACCTTTGGGCTCGAGCGATTTATGTGTAAAAGGAATTAAAGTTAAAATTGAAGCATCAAAGAATTCTTTATCACTATATCCAACTGCAGACATCGCGTATAATGTCATTGGAAGGTATTGGGCTTCGATCTTTTCATTGCTTCTTCAAATCTTCATAAATATTCTATCAATATTTCTGTGTTTCGTCGACTTCACTTGAGCATATTCATACCGAGGATGGACAATCGAAGAAATATCTGCATTGTAGTTTGGAAACTGGTTGTTTGTATAATACCTTTATGTCAGTTAAATATTAAAAATATTACCTCGTGATTGCCCATATAATCTTTGTTGTATTAGGGAAAGTATATTCCTCATTTAGCACAATTAAATTTGCAACTTTATCAGTAACGAGTTCGAACACGTCTCTTTGTTGAAACCTTCTTGCTCTTGCATATGAGTATACAATTTCACTCAGGTCATTGACATTAAACGGCAGGGATACTTCTTCGAGCTTAGTTACTTTATGTACAATATACGGAGCAATCAGATCTAAAATCATTGCTGACTTAAGTTCGCTTTCTTTCATGACGTTCACATCATTATCGGTTTTAAACTTATCGATATCACAGACTCGATTGATGAAGTGGTCTTTTTCTTCAGCTAAGATCGAAAACGGCTGGATGATTTCTTTAAAGTCCCATATTTCGAGTTCATCGACTCTGCCATCGGTAATTAACTGCACAAGACGGTCTTGAATCACATTAATAACGTCCATATCGATATCGTTCATCGTTAGAAGGTAAGAAAGGAATTTGCTTATAGAATAGCAATGCATTTGGTCAACAATTTCGATAACTCTACTCTTCATTGCTTCTCTGATCTTGATCTCTGCTTTTTCATCCATCCATTTGAGGTTTCGCATACCTTTTGAAAGGAAAGCAATATGGTCTTCATTGAAGTACTTTCAGCGACTTGAGATCTCATCGAGATATTTGTTTAGAGTCTTTGGAAGATTCACCAGCTCTTTCTCTGTTTTGTGAATCTTACCGATGCAATAAAGAGTATCAACGAGGTTCTTATCATCAAGCAAAGCAGCTTTGTTGTTGATTTGCTTTAGCATCGTTCTGTATTCTGGACGAGTAATTGCTAAGTTTCTTTTGTCTGTGTCCACCAAAAGTTCTTTAGACTTCGACATCTGCTGGATTATACCTGCAGCAAGACTTGGAGTTTGGATAACACTGCTAGCTGATTTAAAAATTTCAAAATTCTTTTTAATGTCTTCAGAGTTATATTTTACAAAGTTTAAATTCTCAATCAAAGTCATATGTTTGAATTCTGCTTTTTTGCCAAGATTTTTCCTTCTAAACATATCTTGAGCTCTAATCTGATCAACCAGATTTTCTTTATACTCTTCGATCTCTCTATAGAAATATTACTTCAATCTTACCTTGAAAGTCTCTGTCTTTTAGTCTCTTCAGCTTCCGCAGCCTGATGAAGTCCAACTTGATTATCTTCTTCCTCTATAATTAATCATTTTGCTGTTATTTTTGGCAAATTTTTTAAAACTAAAATCACAAATGCAAATTCTATTTCAAAGTTCTGCGAAATAAGTAGCTAAGCTCTTACCAAATGCTACGATTTCAGTCTGTTCTTCGGCCTCTAGCATTTCGTGTGGATTGTCCTCCAGCTGAGCATCATTAGTCTCCATGTACCTTTGCAGCTCTTTATTATGCGTTCTATCGACCATAAAGCTACCGATTCTCAAGTTTTTAAGCTCGTTCACTTTGTTCTTATATTGGTGGAAAGGAGTCGGCTCTGCTAGCAATGACTTTTTATACATCTCATAGTCTTCTTTGTCCTCCTGCAGTTTGGGAAACAGCGAATGGACTTTTTCTTGCTCTTCGATTTCTTCGTCTCTAATCCACTCGTTTGCTTCTTCAGTTTTACCCTCTTTAAGAAGCTTGTTTCGTTCTCTCAATCTGATGTCAAATGTTTCGACGAAATCAGAAAGCTGGTGTTTGTACCGTTGATTTTTATTTTCAGTATCTTCGAGATATTTATACCCCGCGTATAAGCTTTCGTAGTTTTCGATGGCGTTTTCGATCTTCATCGACTCTTTATTTTAAAGCAACAACCTTTTCCCGCTCGTAGTGCAGTTCTCTCTTATAAATATTGTACTCCTGCAGTCTTCTGAAGTTTTCGAGAACTTCTGCAGTGTGATCGAGGAGGAATATTTTAGACTTGATTCTCATATCGTTAACTTTTCCAATGTAGTCGATTGATTCTGACACTTGCTTTTTGAGAATCTTGTTAACAGGCTTATTTTATATCCTGAATATACTTGAAGTACTCGAAGCTTCGAGCAGCCCTCTTCTTTTTGTATACGTCAGTAAACTTATGCCCGGTTGTCTCCTTCCTGTACTTGAACTCTTCTTCGTAGTAGTACTAAAGTAACTTAACTATTTTAATCTAAAATAATTAATTTTTATTCAAATCAACTCGATGTCATTTCGATTAAAAACTAGTTAAAACATGTCAATCAATTATATTGCTTGTTGATTTATAGGAGTTATAGAGGCCAATTATAAATTGATATCTTCAAGAGCTGTTGTTGTATTATTTAGTTAATTTAAATTATTGAACAGCTTTAATATACAAAGCAACATTTTAGATTGCATAAATGCTTCATAATTTTAGTATATTTCATCTTGGTAATCAGGTATGATGATTATTTTAGCATTCTTAGCGTAATAAACCAAAATATTAACTGCAATCACGGCGTATTTGTATAAATTAAATCACAAGACCCAGTGTTTAACTAAGATTTCGGACAAGTAGTAAAATCTCAAAATAACACAACAAAATCACTAATGTGACTAAACACTTGCATTTCTAAATATGTTGCTGGTTGTTAAGTCCTTATTCTTATAGCTGATTTGTTGTCTGAGCTTTCTCTCTTTCTTGGTCTCGCTGGTGCCGAAGAAAAACAGGGGTCTATCTCAAATGGTCCTATAATTAGCTCTTTTCCACGCAAGCATCATTTACGGTAAATATTAATTATATAAAGCTGCAATTTTATCGAAAACTCGGGTTACAACACTGGATTATAATGAACAATAAAAACAAAATTATCAAAATTTAAATATGAGTAAGCAAGCAAAGCCTCTTTGGGACCGCGTGCTCGGGCTTAGCATATTTAGCGTCTTATTACTTTAGGAGGATCAGACCAAGTCTTCACTCACAATGACAAGTCAATTCAGTTTGTTAGCAAGAATAAAGAGCAAGACTCGGATGATGTTTGGATCAAATGTATTAGCATTAGGAAACAAATCTGGGTACGCAGATTTCTATATTTATTACACTTTCACTGCTTTTAACTTGGCTTAAAATCATCAACGAATTTAATTAATATTAAATTTGCAAAAATACAAAATAATTAGAGTTAATTGAGGTTTTAGCCTCTGCTTACAGTATTTCATTGAAATTTAAATCTTAAAATATTATTTCAGGCAAATCGGAATAAAGGAAAGCAGAAGTATAAAAGCAAAAAGGTAACCGAAATTTTGTATGTTTAGAAAGCGGATAATAAAAACCAAATCAGACATCTTAATGACAGTCATGATGGTGAGATTATTAATAATGAGAGCTTAGGAATTTATCGACAAAATAAATACTCTGATATTGAAAGAGCTGTATTTTCATCGCATACTCGGAGTAAACAAGCTGCATATCGCATCAAGGATAATTTAGGTACTCAAAATTGCAATATTTCTTCATTCTTACTTCTCCTCTAGCTAGTGAAACATATGGAAATAATTTTAAAGGCAAATCAAAAGGCTTTAAAAATATTCGAGAGAGTAGTGCAGCTAAATACAACGAAACAGGAATGACAAAGTTGCTTTCAGGGTCTAATTCGATTCATACATTCAAGTCTGCATCAAGTCATACTTCTTCACTTAAAAACTTAAACAAAGACAAACTACATTCAGACGAACTTTACAAAAATAACTTAATCGAAGAGCAGTTGCATTCATCTTCATCTGCAGAGACAATAGCAATTAAGGATAAAGTGTCAGTTCAAAATTCTCAAAAGCTTAAGGATTATTCAGGCTACAGAGCATGCAACAAGAGCATTGAAGAAGTTCAGCGTTCGAAGGCGTATTTATAGTACGGACTTTTTATTCAACAATTTATCACCTTAATAACTTTAGACTCACGGTTCAAATGATCAAAAGAAACTTAATAGCTCAGCACATCGACAGATGAGAAGAAGTAATTGTTGCGAGTAATTACCTCTAGACGATAATAAAATGCTAGAGAATGCTTCGTCTATCAGCAGTAGTGCTTCACTAAAGAATATGAACTTCTTTGTCGTGAACGAGTCAATATCGAAGTCGAGACACCCCAAAGATCGAGAGACTTACTTTAGCAACGAAGAAGGCAATATAGACTCAGAAATCGTATCTTCAGACGGATACACCGCGATTAATGATATGGATCTGCATAAAAACCTCAATTTCGGCAATAATATATTTATCAAGGATAGACAGAGACAGGGAATCCAGCCTCGCGGGCTGTCTTTGCAAAGGCGAGACACATTGTAATCTTGAAGTTTTATATTTTAGAGACAAATTCTGGAATGAAAATCAGTCTCCAGAGAAATCAAGCCAGATTAAAAGATACCTGCAGAAGGTGCAGAGGGGGCTGAACACAATTGAAAGACTCAAATTATGGCGGTCTCTTCCTCACCACTCCAAATACATGCAGTATTACAGAGAAAAATAAAAAGCACGGAAAGTTGAAGAATTCAAAGTACTACGCTGACATAAAAAACGATGTGAAGAGGACTTACCTGCACACTTCATTTTCTGAAGGAAATCAAGCTCACGATTCGCTTATCAGTATTCTAGATATATATGCGGCAAGGAATAATGATGTCGGGTATGTCCAGGGGATGAACTTTTTGGCAGGCACTCTGTTCCTGCAGTGTGGGTTTGACTCAGACCCACAGTCAAAGGTAATTAAATCACAATCATAGTAACTTTAGATTACGAATACTGAAGAAGAAACTTTCAGCATGCTCACTATAATAATTGAAGACTACGGACTTGGAGAAATGTATAACTGCGGCTTTAGTAAACTCAGAAAATTCGTTGATCTAATTGAAGCTGGAATTACCAAACATTTGCCAAAGCTCAGCAAATACTTTTGAGATGGAGGATCACTCTAATTGACTTGTTTGTTACGCAATGGATCATTACTCTTTTTACTGCGGATTTTAGCATCGAAGTCGCATTTTGAATTATAGATATGTTGTTAGTCTTTGGTTGGAAATCGGTGTATTAGGTAAGTTATCTGATTAAATAGTTTTAATAGGTGCAGTACTTGGTCTTCTATCAGCCACACATTTAAATAATCTTCAGACCAATGAAGAAGAGACAATTGCATCAATTAAAGAATTTGTCAAAGAATCAAACATTGACTTTGAAAAATTCTTCTCAGAAATGCAGCATTTTGTTATACCCAATGAAAATTTGCTTATTATTGATAGTAAATTGGCAAATACAAAATTATCAAATGAAATTTTGCTAAAATTATCTGAAAATTGATTAGATCAAGAAATGTTCGCTACATTCGATTACATTCAGCCTTCTTATGATCTTCGAGATAAAAATTCAGGAGGTTTGAGTAATAATACAATCAAAGACTTTCATTCGAAATTCCATATTTCACCAAAACTTTTACACAAAAACAAACCCGACTCGCAGAATAAATAAAGAAGATCAAGCAAAGTTTACAAAATGAGAAGCATCAAAGCCACAATATACTCAAGCTCCATATAATCAGATTCATATAAATTCTGAAGATGACTCTGAAAGAATTTCAATGGACATTTTATCAAAAGACGACCAAAACTTTACGATTCCAAATGAAGGGAACATAAACAAATCACCACTTTCATTACTGACAAAAGCGACGAGGGTAAGCTGTCGTATGATCTATCCTACAGCCAAATGCATTTTGCATAAACATTCCTCAAGGACGAGACAAGTCATTAAGCTTTAACAGCTATGCAAAAGTAAGCAAGCAAAGTCTATTTTAATAGCTCAACGTGCAGAGCTCAAAGGACACCATCAAAGACTTCCCTGAGCAGCCTAGAACAGTGACTCCTCAACAAAAACACAATCTTTACGCAAATTTAATTGAGAAAAGGTATTAGAATTGCATGAATCTTTAGAAAATCGAAGTTTGAGTCTGTCAATCAAAAGCTAATCGGTAAGAATGCTCAAAGATTCGCTGAAAGCTCAGAGGGAAGAGTTAGCAAGCCAGCTTTCTCAAAGAGGTACGAGAAAACTAACAATCTGTAGGTCTCACACGATCAAAGAGCGGTATAAGGTTGAAAGTGAGTTCAGACGACAACATGGAGTGCATTTACTCGAAAACCACCCCCAGATCATTGCAAAAATCAGGCAGTCTCCTGAACTCGGTACGCTCACCGAACAAGAAGATTTCGGAGTTAATGATATTGATGAGCAGGTCACCAGCCACAAAAAGACAATACTCCTGAGGAATATTGAGTTATAAATGAAAGCAATGTAATAGTATTACTTTTTATTTGAAATAACCACAAAACAGGTAAAATTCCCAGACATGTCTGACAAAGATACAAGCGACGCTAAAGAGTACATTAGCAAATTCCAAAAGCAACATTTAGTCCCGGTATGTCAATTCGAATACTTATTATGATGTAGAAGAAAAATAAGATCATCTCGACGTCAGGTCTCTCTTTTCATGGGGTCGAAGCAAGCAGATCAAAGTATGTATAGTTGAATTATCTATAGAGACAAAGTGAGATCAAATAATAAACACCAGCAGCCGAAGTACACTGTGATTAATCAGTAATTCAATATATTACCTTTTAGCATTGGTGACTTAAAGCAAGAAGACAACAGCAAACACAATACAAGAAAAGAAACCGAGGAGAATATAGAACAGTCTCCTGAAAACTTAAAAATCAGTAGCGACTACAGAGACAAATGGAAGAATAGCGATGTATTTTACGTATGGTTTTATCGATAATAATTAGGTAATAAACCCGGCCAAAGCGTCTCTACCTGATCAAGTAACAAGGAATAGCAATCCGATAAAGATGACTCAAATCGAAACTCAGATTGACCAACAGATTGATGAAATAAATAAAATCTCTGAGTCTCCCGAATATAAAAATTCTCGATACACAATGGCGACTTACAAAAATACTTTTGCTGATAACCCGATTATGCGCGAAGACATTGAAGATTATAATTTATTTGAATCTCCTCAAGAAGGATCTGTTGAACGGCTCAGCAAATAAAGGGCTGGTCATCAATGCAAGCGGAAATAAGAAAAACCCATCGAGAGATTATAATAAAGTCAAAGCGAGTTTGTCACACACTTCAAGAATGAAGATTGATTTTAATCAAACAAAGCATGTAAAAATAACTAATGAAGATCTAACAAATAAACCTTTTCCGATTAAGCTTGAACCGAGCTCAAGAAGAAACAAAGAAAGAACCCATAAAAGTAATTATTTATAGTTAGTTTTAAATACAATAGAAAAGAATCATAACATTACAAATTCTCTGAATTTAAATCACAGAAATTATGTTTATAAAAACCAAAACTTTACTCAGAGATTGCATTCAGATTTCATTGCAATAAGTCCAAGCAAGAAGGGTGCTAATATGATCCCGATAAGGTCAAAGCAAAATGGCTCTCCTGATTCTTTTGATAAAGACAACATAGGGGACGAAGTTCACGCAGATGTCATTCCAGATGTCAAAAGGAAAAAGAACAAGCGCAATATTACTCAAGACTTCAACACAAACGGCAGCTTCCCTCATGTATTTAAAAACTCCGCTTACAACTACGAAAATGTAATCGGCGGTAAGAATAATCAGTTATTTGGTTCAGCAAATGAAGCAAGAATTCCAGATAGTGAGTTGGCGCCAAAATAAGCAGAATTCAGAAGATATACTTAGTAAATCCGCTTGTTTGTATATCACATCTGTTTTAGTTATAATTCTCGATTATTTAGCTGACCGAAGCAATTAATTTTCTTCCTGCTCGTGTCGACCTCTAATTTATGTCATAAGATTAAAACTTAAGGTTATTCTGATATAGACGTAGAAAGCGAAGACTTTATATTTATCGAAGTGAGGGACGAAAATTTTACATCTGAAAACGACGAATACGAAAGCGATGAGGTGTATTCGCTAAAAGACACTCATGTTCTGGACTTTACTGACCGCAGATCGATACCAAATATTTACGAAGTCACGAATTTATCGAAGAATAAAAACACTCCTCTAAAATCTATAAGCACAAAGACAAAGCAGAGCCTGTCAGGACAGAATAAAGAAGTTATTCAAAGCACGTCTTTTGAAAATAACTCAAGGAAGCAATTTGAGTCAAATTATCAAAGAAAAATACTCATCAAATAAGCAAATCTAAATCTTCTGTTATTTTAGTAATTTATAATACAGTTCAATTTTATAAGCAAAATAATTATTTTTTGATTATTATTTAATAAAACTATATTCATCTAAATTCACCTTGATTTATATTTTATTGCGCATATAGTTGCAAAGTAAATTTTGAATAAATTCACAAAAATGGAATATTGATCTAAAAAACAATTGATGTATTCTTGATGGATTATGTATGTCAAAATTGACGATCAATGTGACAAAGCGAAATATAAAAATAACTTTATCGATGAAATCATTGATTTAATTTGCTTTTGAATTATTTGTAATCGAAGAATTCTTGCTGCTTAATTATCTCGTCGATGTCCAGAACGCCTCCAAATATCATCTCAGCATTGATCGCTGTATCTGCTCTGTCATAGCTGGATAGCGTGACAGTCTGGTTATTGCTTTGCGACGACATTGACGATGAAATAATAGTTCCCATGCTCATATCGAGGAAATTGAGCTTTCTTGCACTTTCCTTATTTTCTTGAACAAATGAATCATAGTTAGAAATAAGTTCGATTGAGTCGGTGACTCTTGGTTCGACATTTTTGTACTTTTTAATATCTTGGTCGATCATTTTCTCTACTTGTCTTTCAAAATCTTCAAAGTCTAAAAATGATAATAAATACTCGTCCTTACTCATTTCTCATTTTTCTTTGGATTTGATTTGTTTGTCGTTGCACTTTTTAGCTTGATCTCTGACCTTTGAGATCAGCTCTTTGATGTCGTACTCATACTTCTTATTGCCTTCATTTTCATCAAAAGTCTCAGTCTGGTAGTTTTCAGTCTGTTCGTTTGTATTGGACTCAGAGTCTGAATCTTTATTGCGGATATAGTTGAATGCCCTCGTTTTGCCGATCCCTTCATTGATATGGAAAATCGCACGCTTGTTAGCTGCATTGATCGTCTCTGGTATTCTCTGAGCAGTGTGTTCATGTCAGTCTGCCTATGGTTGATTAATGCTGCTTGCTTACTTGGGTCTCTTCGTCATCTCTAATCTCTCCTTCTCCTTCAGCTTCTTGTATCTTGTCCTTTTTGTTGATATTGAATTTGAATTCGTGTGGTTGTGTAAGCCCCTTTGTCGAGTGGAAGATCATATGAGGTACTTTATGACTTTTTGGAATACCCTTAGCCTTGAATTTTGCATCTTCACAGTTGTTCACAAATAACTTTTGGCTGAGTTTGTAGTTGTCTAAAATTATAGTCAGCTGGGTCTTACCATTAGTAAAGTCATTATACAGTCTGACTTCAGAATCTTGACTGTTAAATCTCCCCTCCTTGCTATTTTTATCCTGCTTTGAAAAGTCTCTTCTTTTATTTGCAGAGGTGCAATCGGTATAATGATCAGCTATATCGTTTCTTTCCCTGCTGACTGTCACGAGTCTTTTGTCTATTCAACTTATAATATTAGAGATTTACTCGTAAAGCTGGACTTGTTGAAGTACTCGAATTTCAGTGCAGATTCAGCAGGATTGTACATGCTGTACAGATCAACAATTGTAATATCTTCATTTCACATTTTATTATCTCTAAATTATCATTAGTAAAAAGCCTTCTAATTTTTACAAAATTTTAAATAGATTCAACTCAGTTCAAAATCACAAAAAGTTAAAGCTGATGTTTCTTACTTCTCGTTAGAACAAATAGTATTGCTGCTAGTTAATTTTTGGTTCCGAATATTCTTGGGTCTTTTATCGGTCAGCTCTTTGGCCTTCATCTGAATGTTCTTCAAAAATGCTGATTCTGAGCTTGAAGGAGACAAATTTGATCTCAGCCGTTTAGTCTTCGTCTGGCTTTTTGATTTTTCTTTGAGGTTGCTCGACACAGTCCTCTTGAGATAACTGGCTCATTCAGCTTCGTCTTTATCGATGCATGTATCGCTAGGCTTGACCCTCTGATTGATGGTGTTTACGAAGAAGCTAGTCTTATCTGAAAGACTACGAGTGTTCCTCGTGGAACTTATTCTTCAATTTGGATTCTCTTTATTGTTATTTCGAATCGTGATGGACTCGATTGTGAGGCGTTTTGAGCTTGGCTGCTTGGACAACTCAGAAATCTTCTGTGCATTTGTCTTCTCTCTAATCTTCGCGTTAAAATTAGCGTTCTTTGAGAGTGACTTCAACCCTGTGAAGTTATTTTTGCTTGTTGCGTAAGTATCATTTGGAAATTGAGAGCTGTCCACTTTATTCGATTCAATCGCATCGACGAGGATTGATCTGTGGTTTGAAACATTCGCCTTTCCTTTTGATTTTATCTGGGTCAGCTTTAAACCTGTATTTTTCAATTAGTTGAACAAACAAATTTGAATAATGATTGACAAAAAGTTACCTTTTGGACCATAATTATGGGATTTGAAACAGTAACCATCGACTGCCTGATTATTTGAACAGTTTTCAATATTTTCATTTGCTGATGTTCCTTCCTCTGAGTTGCTAAAATTATGTTATTTACTGAACTTTTTTAATATAAAGGCAGATGGATTAAAGGTGATTAGAAGTATTTTATATTATGTTTAGTGCTAAAATCAGTAAAACTCAAAAAAGCTACAAGAATAAAGATTAACAGTATAAAACAATACAAACGAAAGTATTACTAAAAGTAACCTCTATTTATAAATGAATTTATTTTTCTATTTAAAGTTTAAAATAAAAAAATACGGGATATATTTATGAGAACTTAAAACTTTGAATATCAAATACTTAATTTACAAATCATACTAAAATTTTAATATGCAAAGTATTAATAAAAGAAAAAAAGATTTGAGATGGACTTTAGTAAAATATCTAGTATCAAAAGCTTTTATACACTTAGATGATCTTATTTCTAATAGTTTTACTTTCTAAATTTAATAATGATTTATCACTGTAAATCTCTTGCAATTAATTAATGTTGCAAATAATTTAAATTTTCTTTTTAACTGATAAGTAAAATCCTCCTTAAATACTTTTGCAAGTATTCACAGTTTAGCTTTTATTGGTTAATGAATACTCAAGAAATAAAAACAATTCATATCTCAGTTATTTATTCTAAGCCACAATATAAAATATGTGATTTTGCAATTTAAAGTTTTAATTTTCTCGTTAAATTTAACAAACTGTAACTAAAGTCAAACATATGCTTCCTAAATTTTGAGCTTTGAACAGCTGTCATATATAAATAACTCCTGACTATCGGTGACTTTAAAAATGTAAACGGGCAATAAAAAATTGCATTGATAAGCGACTTTAAAACAGTAAATTTTAAATGCGAGTAATTGTTACTAAAATTCACAGTTTGATTTTGAAACTAAAAATGCAAATAACTAAAACTTACTCCGACCCAATATTGTCGCGTTTCTTTCTTTGAAGTGTATACATGCCAGAAGGCCTTGGACTCTTGCTGCACTCGCTTCAGTGGATATTGAGGTTACAGTTGCTGATTCCGACTCATACTCATTTTGCATTCATTCCTCTTGTCTTCTGCGACTTGGTCGACATGATCTTGGACTCGCTCTTGAATCTCTTGGTGAACGGAGACTGCGACTTGACGTCATGGGAGTCTTTAAACTTCCTCATCAAAGGGGCTTTAAATTCCTCGGATTCGGTGTAGAGTATAATCTCTGCCATTTTTACTCAAAAGTTAAAAATTAAAATTTAATTGTGCTAACAGAAATTTACTCAGCTGGATAGTTCATCGAAAAGTTCAATTCTTCAGAGATTAACGGCTATTTGCTGTTTGTTATAAAACTTAGTGTTTTTGCAATTATATAAATAAATAGGTGTTTTATATTCAGTTGATTTGCTTATTTTAAATCGGTATTAATAAAGTTAAGTAGTCATAGTCAACTCCCGCTTTTAGCTTTAATTACTTTATATTTTTAAGTGACGTAAGATATGCTCATGCTGGGGATAACATAATATTTACATTGAACTAATAAATATTAATTTTATTTAAACACATGAAGGATCCCATGGTTAGGAAAGGTGAGTACCAGTATGGTAGAAGAGTACTAGGAGCAGCTCATAACTCGAAAATTGCTCAGAATGGAGACACTAAATCCTAGCGCCTCAGGTAAGAAACAAGGCGGGCTGAAGTAGACCTAAATTTTGATTATTTATGATTAAATATGGAATTTAAATTTGAACAATAATCATGCGTAATTATGTTTTTATTAGCAGCTAAACCTCAAACAATAACTGGAACTGCAATGTCCAATAATATACATCCAGCTACGAATTCATCTGGAACAGGAGATGCTTTGTTAAAAGGGAACTCATTTTTGCCAAAAGCTCCGGTAAAACCTGCAAGGCAGGATAGTCAGTCAAAAGTTGCACCCTCTTTAAAAGGAACCGAGCCGATTACCAAATTTGAAGAAATAGTAATTCATGTGTGAGACGAAAAGAAAAAGGTCGAAAAAGACTTCAAGTGCCGCAAGAACATTCTGCTCAAAGAGATGAA
>JAGYYN010016691.1:0-12216 GCA_021441665.1 Euplotes cf. woodruffi 2 WChen-2021 | reverse complement strand
GCCGGGCTTGGCTCGTCCTGATCGAGCTGTTCGATGTCGTCCTCCTGCGCGAGGTCATGAACAGTCTCGATGTACTGGGTGTTGATAACACCGTTCATTTTTATAATTTTAATTTATAGATTAGCAAATTAAAATTGATTTTAAGTTGCAAATATAATTTTATAAGGACATTATGGAGAATTATGAGATAAGCGATGTTATCGGAGAAGGCACCTACGGACACGTCTATAAAGCTATTCACAAACCAACCAGCATTTTAGTCGCGATTAAATAAGTTCAAAGACTCTGAAGACGAAGATGAACATGTGAAGAAAACAGCTTTAAGAGAAATCAGCTCTCTTAATTTGTTAAAGCATCACAACATTGTCAATTTGCTGGAGTGATTTATGCATGAAAAATAGAATCTGACTTGTTTTTGAATACGTCGATCATACAGTTCTTCAAGATATCGATATAACTCCTGACGGGCTCCCTCCCTATAGAGTCCGAAAGCTCATGTATCAGATGCTAAAGGCGACCAAGCACATGCATGAAAATAATTATATTCATCGAGATATAAAACCTGAAAATCTGCTGATCTCTAAAAACGGAATATTAAAACTCTGAGATTTTGGATTTGCAAGAGAGCTTTCAAAACGCAAAAAGGCATTGTTCACAGACTACGTATCAACTCGGTGGTACAGAGCTCCAGAGCTGCTCGTTGGTGATGCCAATTACTCTAAAGCAGTAGACATTTGGTCGATCGGGTGAATATTTGCTGAAATATACAACGGAATGCCGCTATTCCCCGGAGAATCTGACGTTGACACACTTTACCACATTTTGCGAGCACTTGGAAATGACTTGACCAACAAGCAGAAAAAGTGATTTAAGCAGAACCCATTATACTACGGTGTTCGTCTTCCAAGAGCAGAGGCCCAGAAGCCGCTGGAAAAGCTCGTTCCAGAAATGGGACAAACTGAGCTCGATTTATTAAAATAAATTGCTTAGTTTGGATCCAAAAGACAGAGAAAACGCTGATGATTTTCTGAACCATCCGTATTTCGATGAAATTAGAGATATCATTGAAAGCGAAATTAAAGAACTTTCAGATCTTGACCAAGACGACTTAAAACAGTTCAAGCAAAAGAAAACAATACGAAGTGACGAGCGGCAAATCATTAACAATGCACTTGATTTTTCTGAGCAAGAACGCATGAACGACGAGTTTAAATATGAAGCTGAGCTTAATAAATCTCAGCCTGATGAGGAATCTCAATATATCTCCTCTGAAGGAGATAAAATGAAAGACTTTGAAGTTGAAATAGATGCAATTAGTCAAAGCGATATTAGTGATAATGAATTTAACGAACAAAGCGACCTAATTGAAAAGTACTTTGATATCGATAGCCAAAATCAACTGCAGGATGATGCTAATCAAGAAATAAAAGAAGAAAATGAATCTTCAAATGACTCAATCAAAATCTCAAATACTGCTGATAGTAACCTAAAGAATTCCATCGAAGTGCCCCCTTTGAATACAAAAGCTATAGAAAGCAAAAATAATTCGAGTGTCGAGCATGGAAACAGGAGATCGGTAGATTTTAAGATCAAAAGCGAGCTAAATCGGGACTCAGTTACATCTAAATTTGGAGTTGGGTCTGTGCAAAGTTCAATTGATAAGAATAAATAATAAATCGCACGTCAAGGATTTCAGCAACATCGAGCATGCCAACTCAATTGTCAGGGAAAAGAGCAATAATGTAATTTCAGATAATCCTTATTCGGAGGCTAAAACCCGCACGACATTCGCGTGGAATGTAGAAAAGCAAGTTTTTCAAGGAGATAAGAATTCTCAAAATTTATATAATAACAGTATCAAGAAAAAGAACTACTTTAATCCTCATGTCGGGGCTGGAGGCGGAGCCGGAGGATTGAAACTGTTCAAATGGCGCGATACAACGCCTATGAAGTTCACTCTGACAACAGTCTCGCATTCGAACAACAATAGTCAGAATGATATGAGCTTAGTTAGCAAATTTAACGTCCCGTTTGCTGGGTCTTTCAATAAAACCAAAGCGAAGGCGATGGAACTTAAAATAATCGGAGGCTCAATGATCAAAAAGAACGAGAGTGCTTTGATATTTCCAAAAGTACACAAACAAAATGCGAATAATGCAAAGGTAAGTTTTTATATTAAATAGATATTTTAAAAATATTCAGAACGAGCCATTTTCGGAGTTATCAAAGAAAGTCGTAAAATTCAATCAAATAAAGGTTACAGATAACGGAGCCAATCATAGTAAATTTAACGGTATATCATTTGCTTTCTAAATCAAACATCAATTGTTAATGTGAAAATAAAATTTAAGTATATTTAATATTGTTGTTTATAACTTCCGAATAAGATTTTATATACAGAAGTATCACAGGATAATTTATTAAGCAAATACCAGAATAAATTCTTCCCAAAAAGAAACATCCCGTCCAAGCTAAAAAATGTTCAAGTTTTATCGCGCAAAGGATTTCGAAATCAGCAGGTGATTAAGACAAAAGGGCAAGTAATCGAAAAAGAAACCAGTATTGAGAATAATGCAATTAACCAAGAGAACTTAATGAACAACATTACCAATTCCGTCCCCGCGCGGATACCAATAAAGCTAGCGACATCTTCGCTAACAAAGACAACGCCAGTGAAGCCCAAGTACTTCTCGCCGAGCTGGAAGTACAAGCCGTACCACAACACTTATGTCAACCAAGCTCCAGTTTACAAAAAGTAAGACAGCAGATGTGCAGTATTCCTAAACTTTATATTTTCTAACTTCGCGTATATAGGTTTACACGTGAGAAGTCGAGGAACGGAGAAATGGACCCGAACTTTAGGTAAGATGAGTTTGCAAATATCATTAACACCAATAATTACAGTATAAGTTCTAAGCAATCTCACGTCAATCCAACAGTTTTTCACATAGAAACAACAGGACACCATTAGTTAGGATTCAGCAGCAAAAGGAACTTGGCAGTATGGGGGTTGTATCCAGGTCGTACGTCTTTCATTAGCTAAAGACGGCGGATTACCAAGTAATATTTACTAATATAAATCTCAACTAATGCTCTTGATCAGCAGTTTTTACATCAGAGTAAATATAAACATCAAACCTAGAGACTCGATTTAGTTGATGTTAAAATTTTGTTATATTTAACAACAAAAATAGAGGACAATTACAGCTGGGTCTGGTTGTTGTCCATCCTCCAAAACTGGATTTTATTAAATCGCCATCATAGTAATTTAAAATGCAAAATCTTAAAACGATTTTAGAAAATAGGCAAAAACTTGGATTTAATTAGTTCAATTATAGAATAATAAAAATGGCAAAACATGCGATTTACATAAAGTTCGCATCTGAAGTCAACTTTGAGTCTCTCAAGTTTACCTCGCATATTATCACTTACGAGGAGATCATCGCGCATTTGCAGGATCGAAAGAACATCAAAGTTGCGCCGGATAAAGACCAAATCGAGCTCTACGACGCATTGAGGAACACGAAATACGAAGAAAGAGACAATATTGATCCTGGAGCCAGGATCATCATCAGGCGGTATCCAGGCACCAAGTCTTCAGAAATATACGCGAAAAGTAAGCGAAGGCAATTTTACCGTTTAGAAAATGCAATTAGCATCCACGGAATCGACATCCCCATCCAAGTGATTAAGAGAGGCAAAAGACTGACAAATGCAGATACCATTCTGTAAGCCAATTACTTTGTGACCCGTTTAGCAAAGAAGAAGGCAAGACCGATGAAAAGGACATTGGATTGATTATTGGCAACCAACTCGATTCTGATGAAGAACAGCTAAATGGCAAAAAATAACAGGATTCAGGTATTGTTTAAAGAAATAAACTTAAAGATCCGAAATTTATTAAAAAATCAACGTTTTTGTTATATCTTTATTTTTGTGTTTTATTTATTATAAAGGTCTAATAAATGTGATCTAAATTTGATGAATACGTTATTTCTATAGAGTGAAGAGTCAGAAATAAACGAGCATACAGTATCGAAGCTGACATTTAACATCCCGCAAAATATTCTTTATGAACGAACTGTGAAGGAAGTTACCCAAATGAAGGAGCCAATAGTGCTTCAAAGCCCGTTAAAGCAGATTCCAGAGGAGGCGTTGTGAGACCTATGCAAAAACCTTAATATTAAACCTTATATTCTAACATGTTGTTCTAAATCAATTTGAAAAATATGAAAGGTTATGACTTTTGATATCAACCAGACTCCCCTTTGCATATTTTGAAGTTCGAGCAAGTTCAAAATCGAACCCAACATCCAAGGATATCTCTGCATTAAGGCAATCTTTGATCTAAAGGAAGTCCAACCACTGAAAAATGAAGATGAGACTCTAAATAAAGTTTTGATTTGGAAAGAGCTAAACTCAATTTACTTCAACAAGTTAAGACAGATAAACTCAGAAAGTCTAATTAAAGAGCATGACAAAAATGCATTTTTAATGAAGTGGCTCAAACAGCTTATATCCTCCAGCTTCTACGTATTAAAGTTTACAAGTGTAAAAGAAAAGTTTGAATCATCAAACGAGATTTCATGTAGTTTTCCCCAGCCCGTCGTCGAGGAAAAAGACCCAGCTAAGCCGGAGGAAAATCCGTCTCCGCCACTTATCAAGTTCAGGCTGACAAAGAACCTCTTTTCAATAAGCAAAAACTTAGAAGAGGCAGAGACTCTATTTACAGATGAAAGTTCAAGACAGTTCCTAATAGTCACTGAAGAATCACAAAAGCTATGCGGAGTCGTTTCACTAGGCAAAGAGACCAGGAAGGATAGCAAGAAGGACAAGGACGCAGATAAGAACGACAAGCTCAGGTCGTTCAAATGCACTTGGAAAGCCGCATGTGATCTTGCTCAAGACCTTGACTTCATCGACGACTTCACAAAAGCATCGCCTAAGCAAGCGATAAATTTAATCATATCAATACTGAAAGATGAAATCGAAGAGGACAAGCAGAACAACGAAAACCCGATAGACGGGTTTTATAAATACGCTCTTGCCAATCTGATAGACAACAGCTCTTGGATCTCCAGCATTGTGTCTTCCGTCGGAAGAGTCAGACCCGTCGGACGTGGCGATGGCCGAGCAATTTACGATGAAAGATCCGATGCAGGCCAGGGCAATTCAAATTATAACGCTTCAGAGCTGCAGCTTCAAAAGAAGACTTCGAAAAATGAAGAGACGTCATTTTACGAGGACATTCAGATGCAAGTCAAACAGAGCAACCAGCCTTCTTCAAAGGATTACAAAGGCGACCATAGATCTGGCAAGAAAAGTAAGTTATCGAATCTCAAATATTACCTGTTTACAGCTAAACCACATCGAGTCATTATTGACCTCATTTTCTCTATAGACCGTGACCACAGCGATAGAGACAGCGACTCGTATTCAGATGGCAAAAGAGTAAGCCACAGCAACCGCAACAAAGGAAAGAAAAGAAAGAGATCTCGTGATTCTCGGTCGCGCAGCAATGAAAAGAAGTCAAGAGAACGCAAGAGATCGAGAGACCGAAAGGACAAAGATGATAGGAAGCGTAAGATTATTTTACATTCTTCAGATGGCCATGATAGCTCGCATAAAAGAGACAGTGAGCGCAAGAGGGACGACAGGAGCCCTCGCAGAGACCAGACCAAAAATAGAGACTCAAAGGAACGCCAGAGAACTAAAGACCAGAAGGATAAGAGAAGAGATAGAGATAAGGATAGAGAGAGGGATAGAGATAGAGAAAGAGAAAGAGACAAGGATAGAGAAAGGGATAGAGATAGAGGATCTCATGAGAGAACATCCAAAAGTAATAAGAAACAGAATGATTCGAGAAATGATAGAAGCAAGTCTAGAGATGACCAAAGAGATGCTAAGGAGAGTAGAGACACACAGAGAAAAGATAGAAGAAGTAATGAGCGCAGAAGAGATAAAAAGGATGAGAGAAAGGCAAATTATGAATAAAACTTTTGAAAAAATACGTTCAATATTTAATCGGTTATTTTTTTAAAGTATCTTGATGATTGAGAAAATTTACATCTTTATCATTTACTTTTCAATCAACTATTTAGATCGAACAAATCATATTTTACTAAAATGTGATTAAATTTTTTGTTCAGGTGATTTGTCTCGCTTCATTAACTCACTAACCGTCTCTCGAAGCATTTGATATGTCGTCTTTGTCATTTTGTCATCATCATTATTCACCACATCCTCATCATCAGAATCAAGAATTCAAAACCTAAATTTTTGTGCAACTCCAAACCAACCCCATTCAAAAACCTACCCCTTCATCTCTCTCCCCGTTTCCTTCTCACTCTGCCTATTCTCACGATCAATCCATCAAATCCCAACCCCATCTTACCTATCTTCCTTGACATCAGCCTGCCTTTCCAATTGCTGGATCCTCTCTAAAACTCGCAATCTCGCCATACCTGTAAGCCGTCTATTCTGAGCCTTAAGCCGTTCTACCTCTGCCTTGAGCTCGGCTAAAGCATAAACCCGTTGCTTACCGCTATCGGTCGAGTACTCCTTAGCCAGTTTGTCAATAATAACCTAATAAATCTAAAGCAGCGGTTTACATTTAGGTCGTTTTGCCTGCGTATTTTGAACTCGTGCTCGATCCTGGCCTTCTCCTGCGCAATCACGTGCGATGCCTCGTCGAAGGCCTTCTCCTTTTCATATGCGTTTCTATGGGTTAGAAGTAGACGTACTTTTGGATCAGCCGTTTTTCTAGATACCTGAATTCTTCTTTGAGAGAGGCCTTTGAGGATTCGAGGAGACTCTAGAGGATTAGGGATGGAGTACCTCGAATTCGGCAGATGATTTATTTTAGTTTCAGATTGCAGTCTTGCTTGGTTTCTTCGATTATTTCTGTTAGACGAGTGATTTCTCGCTGGTGGGAAGAGAGCAGGGATTGGATTTGACGTTGGTTTTCTGCGTCGATTAGGGATATCCGATCTTCGTAGTTTTTCTCTTTTTAGGGTTAGTATTTGTTTACGTGGTGATATGAGGATAGAATCGGGTTTAAAATTAAATTGTGAATGAAATGAGTATAAGAAAGCTATGAAAATTTTGATTTTTTGAATAGTTTATATTTTTATTGAAAACTTACTGATAAACTCAATTTGTTCCTGGTAAGTTTGCTTGAATAATTCTTCCTTCTGTTCAAATTTCTTCTTCTCTGCTTCTCTAACTAATGCATTTCTATTTTTCTCCAATTCTATCTCTTTTAATTTAAGCTCAGCAAATTGATGATTGATGTCGTTCGGATTGGCAGAGTTTGGTCTCACCGGATTAGAGCTTGTCGAAAGAGGAGCCCTTCTCAATAATGGAATATTTTTAAATTCTGGTTGAATGTAATCAGGCGATATCCAACTTGACTTTTCACTCATCTAAATATGATGCAAAACAAGCCTACTTTTTGTGTGCTTTTAATGTTAAAATCATTGCTTGTCTTTGTCGGTGGCAATTTTACAGATTTTCTCGTTGACAGACCACGTTTCTTTATCGCTTCCATATCAATTTTTTATGAAAATTGAAAATATTAAATAAAAAATATATAATTAACTCCAGTTTTGATAGTTCAAAAATTTATTTTAAATAAATGGAAGAAGAGAAATCTAATCTTGATAATGTGAATAGTTTGCCTCAAATATTACTAATCAGACATGCAAGATCCAAATTCAATCACCAGAATATTATTCTATTATCGTAACTATATTTCCCTCTTCTCCATCTGTATTATAATTTTCGATTTGGCATCAAATCGTATTATTTAGTGAGAATGCTGAATCTATTGAGTTGAACAAAAACGCAACCGACATGAATATGATTGACTGCGATATCTGAGACATCGGCGTTGAAGAGTGCAAAGTCGCCCATGACATCGCATTGAACATGAAGATCCACACTGTTTTTATCTCCCCGCTGAGGAGAACAATACAGACAGCGCTTTATATCTTCCGTGGCTCTCTGTAAGCTTATTTCCCCTGCGCGAATTATAGCCTAATAGTGATTTAGAGATAAAGAAGACCTTTTGAATTGCCACCCAGACTTCAACAGCATTAAGTTTGTAATTGTTCCAAAAATGAGAGAAAAACTCAGGTGATCCTGTGATATCCCAAAAGGGTTCGAAGGGGATATCCAAGAGTACTTTAGCCTTTTTCCAAATTTAAACACGGATTTGTTTAATGAATACAATCACAAAAATACTTTCTTCTTTGAAGACGTTGACCAGAGCATTATTGATGAAATATCACCGAAAATTGAACCCAGCGAGACCGGTATGTTTGGGTCTAACTTAGTTGAACTCCTCGTGTCGAAGATCAAAACGACTTTTCCGGGAGATTTTGAAAGCAACAGCAACACTTTGCTTAGATCAAAACAAGCTAAAAAGACCATAGCTGCGTACCTTCGCAGTAACAATCTGCATTTGGGAGATCAGTCTGATAAAGAGTCAAAAGTTATAGTCGTCTCTCACGGTGGGTATATACTCAGACACCTCGAAAATGAAACCTCAGCTGATTTTGGAAAAACAACTAAAATTTTGAATTGCCAATTTGTCCCCGATACTACTGACTACACAGCGTATTAATTTAAAAGAGGAGAAACAGCATAAAAAATAGCGAAAAATTATTCAATTGTAAATTCTTGATGATTTTGGGTAAATATATCATTCTTTCTTTTAACGAGAATTTCAGTTCAAAAATATTTTATCTGCTCAAATAAAAAATATTAATATTAAATTTATTATCGGTGAGCAAGTATTTTAAAGTAACTGCGTGATGAATAAATAAAATTTAAATTTTTATAATTATAAAATGCATCCATTAGGCCTTACCAAGCAGCGACAGTTGAACCAGACCGAAGAGATCAAGCGCAACTTTAAAGCAACGACCGATCTTTCAAAAGCACTGACCAAAGAGCGGATCACCGTGCGCCATGAACTGCTGCAGTTATAGACAGCGGCAAAGACCAGCTCGAGGAGTTTTTGAAATCTAAAAAGAAGAACACCGGAGTCAAGAAAGAAAGCAAAGAGATGGCCGTAGCTAAATCTGATAAAGCTACTGTCAAAGGAGTCGGATTCAACCTTGAAGCTTTCAGCTCTGAAAAAGGCAAAAAGATGATCGACTTGCAAAGAGACAGCAGACGCCAAAGACATATTCAGTCGATTAAAGAGTGTGAGAAGTTCCTCGAACAGTTCTATGATAACTTCATGGAGAAAAAGACTGAAATTAAAGAAAAAATTAATATGTTTCTTGCTGCCAGCGACGAAGAAATCCAAGGCATTCTTGCTGAAATGACTGACGAGACCCTTCTCGCAAATGAAATCGATTATGTTAACGGCACTTGGTCCAAAATCGATATTTATTTCAGTGCGAGGAAGGAGCATCTTGAGCAGACTCTTGAAGAAATCAAAGATCTCCAAGAGTTCCAGCAGAAAAACAGCGGCAAGTATTGGAACAGACTGCAGCAAGAACTTACAGATACTGCCTTCTTGCTCGAGCCAGCTGTCATCCAGCTTGTTACTGACTGGAAAAACAAGGAGGAAGAAAGATATTTAAAAGAACACGAGGAAAACTACGAGTTTCATAAGAATCTCGAAGCTGAGGAAAAGCAAAAGTACCAGGACCGACATAATGAGTGGGAAGGAAGAAGAATCAGATTTCATATTCTTAAACAAGAACATGCTATAAAAACCTTCCAGGAGAGAATTGACTCTCCTGAGTTTGTAAATCCTCAGTTTAGGATTAGACTGCTCGAAAGAATGAAGCGGAATCAAGTCGATGTTCACAAAAAACGAATGAATGAACTGAAGGTGCTTCAAAATACAGAGACTAGCATTTTAACTACAAAAAAGGTCGAAGAGATCGAGGCTAAGATCGAAAAGATAAACGAAGCAGTGCAAGGGGAATACTATCAAATTGCAGTTGAGTTTTCAAACTTTATTAAAGACCACGGAAACCAGATGGACTCGCTGCTTGAAAACTTAAGGCAGTTCCTTCATCGAAACAAAGCACAGATAGATGAGAGTACAACATACGATAAAATAATTGAAATTGAGGCTCAGCCTTTTGTCGATCGAAGAAAAGAAGAGGCGAAAGAACTTTACCTTAACACATACAAATACCAAGAAGAGACTGATGATAAAATGGTTGAGACTTGCAAGAATATAGTCGAGTTCATCAAAGCTCTTGCAACCAAGTACGATAAAGGAAA
The DNA here is from genome assembly GCA_021441665.1 of Euplotes cf. woodruffi 2 WChen-2021. Classification (NCBI taxonomy): domain Eukaryota; phylum Ciliophora; class Spirotrichea; order Euplotida; family Euplotidae; genus Euplotes; species Euplotes cf. woodruffi 2 WChen-2021. Next base: position 1,965 of record JAGYYN010016691.1, on the reverse strand, counting down.
AGACGACCTAAAAACAACCGACTTCCAATTCATCATCAACTTAGCAAAGTGAACTGATGAAAAATAACGACTCAATCGATGATCAGGAAGAAAACCTGAATAAAAATATTGACCAAATGAGAAAGGCAATCCATCACGTTGAGCTGAATCAAAAGTTGAACGAATGATTTGAATTATTGGACGTGATCACCAAAACGTATCGAAACTTCAGCACTGACTACTGCCAAATCGTCGAGGACTACCCCAACGTTCTCGAAAGCTTTTACGAAAAATTCGAGCGGAACTGAGCCGAGTGATTCAAATGGTACGGAGAAGAAAAACGTGAAGAAATACAAGAGCTCTTCCAGAAAGAAACTGAAGATCGCCAGCGCAAACTCGAAGAAGAAGCACTCAAAAAGTACGAAGAAGAGAAGAAACTCGAAGAACTCAAAGCGAAGGAAGAAGATGATAAAAACAAAGGGGCTAAAAAGCCACCGCCAAAAGCTGCTCCGAAGAAAGGGAAAGATGCTGACAAGCCAGATCTCAATGTCCCTCAACTTGAAGTCCCCAAGATCCAAGAAGTGACCTCAAGCAATGGATATAAATATTTGGTAAAAAGAACGATTGATGAAATCGCGTCTGAGCTCATGATCATAAAATCTGATGAGCCAGAGCCTCCGAAGGAAGAAGGCAACACTGATGAAGATCAAAAAAATGACAAGCCTCCAGAAGGTAAACCTGCAGACAATAAGCAGCCTGCAGCACAGGCGCAAGCACAGCCGCCAGCCACAGAACAAAAGAAAGAGGAGGATGAAGGCGAGGGAGATCAAAAGGAAGAAAAAGAAGTCGTTAACCAATACCTCGTAAATATTAGGCAAATGCCCCCAGTCGACCCTGATGGAAACCAAGTGCTAGTTCCAGATCTGATCATCCAGCATAACGAGATCGTCGATCTAATTCAGATCCTTTTCGATAAAATGTTCAGCTGGATCTCAAAGCATAAAGAGCAGTACTTCAAGCAGACTAAAGTCAAAAATAAGGAACTCGTCGACAACAACATTATCGAGCTTGATGAAAACCTCAGAGCGCAGTGGCCGAGAAAAGGAAAACTGGAGGTTGAGGTCTACCAAGAAAGAAAGTCTCAAATTACAGCTCACAATAAAAAGTACGAACGACAAATACGACAGTGTCTTGATCGACACAATAAAAGCGAAGATATGTGGTCCTTCCTGATGGAGTCAATCAGCCAAGAGTTTGATAAATACGAAAAGCAACAGGATAAGATCAAACAGCTCATACCTGGCTGCAAGAACTTAGCTGAACTTCAAGGAGCATCGATGAAGGAAAGAGACGCTATCCAGTCTTTTGAAGAGAAAATCAATGAAATATGCGATAAGCTTTACGACATCGCCGTCAACCAGACTGATGTTCTAATCAAGCTAAATAACGACATGCTCAAGTCGTGCCAGCTATTTAAAAGCGGCGGCAACTACTCTGAACTCGAAATCGACTGGTACCGAAAGCAAATGGATGTGATTAACGATATGCTGCAAAACTTTAGGAAGGAAAAGGAGCAGGAAATAGCAAATATCAATGATAAACTCAAACTTTCCTGCAAAGAGCCTTATGACAAATTCGAAAACGAATACAAGTCTGGTATGCATAACTTGATCGCAAAAGAAGGTCTCGGAAAGAAATTTGGTGCTCCGAGAAGAACGGTTCAGGAAAGGATGAGGGCTGAAATCACTAAATGAGAGCAGGCTCAAAGCGGAATTGAAAAACTTCTTGATAAGCTTAACGACCTTTCTTCCTCTGAATGGATCGGAGACCAGGCTACAACCTCGCTTAGTAATGAAATCAGAAAAATAATGATCAGTATCATGCGATGCATTATTTGCTATGGCCAGTACTTAAATGCATTCAGGACAGGAGACCAAGTGATCAGAGAGCTAAAAATAATTCCTGCGATCACACTCGTCGAGACTA
>JAGYYN010016675.1:0-11625 GCA_021441665.1 Euplotes cf. woodruffi 2 WChen-2021 | reverse complement strand
AAATAATTTGGATATAGATTTCATTCACTGCGATTTGAGTATTCTTTGATACCAAGAGAATAATTTAACTAAGCAGGGGACTTTCACAAACTACTCGTGGCTGTGTTTGGCTTGTGAATCTGACAATCACAAAAATAATACTAATTTGCTCGTTTTCTGATATTTTAGATCAAGATCCAGAATATCTGGAAAACAGCCAATATTTCAGGATTGAAATGGTTTAGAGTGCCAAATGGAAGATTTGTGTGGGTGGCGGAGACAAATTTAATTACCGAGAGTATTTGAATCAACTGAAGGAGCCTCTAATTTGCTGCCATCTTGTTGAGAATCCATTGCTATATCTAAGCGTTAGTTAATATCTGGATTTTTACTTTTTTTAATTCAAATTAAGAATCGTAATTTATCAACAGCTTCGCAACATTTACAGCCGAGTCAATAGATAAAAATTTGTAGTTAAATTGCTAAATCTACTAATAAAGTTGCATTCTGAGTAAATTAAAGTCTGCCATTATTATGCAACAATAATATTTACCACGAATTTTATTATTATATAATCAATTAGTTTTTGCGCATATGTAAAATTAATCCAGAAACTAAAAATAAAATTTGTTATTAAAGCATTATTATATTTACATTACATTGAGTTTATTTAGTAATATTAAATAAAATCGGATTCACATTTGATTTAACCATCTTTAAGTTTTTCAAGGTACTTTTCAAAATTGGGTTCTTTAACTTTTTTGCGTACATTTCAGATCTTCTTCAGATTCTTCATGCGTTCTTTCAATACAGAGTGGTTATCTACACAATTTAAGACCTGACGGCTACAAATAAAAACTACCCAAATGTCGAGCAAATAAAAATAGTTACCAATAATCTGCTGTGTCTTGGTATCTCTGATGATATACCTGCTCATTTCATCTTTGATGATTTTATTGCGTTCAATCGCTCTTTCTGCGAACATATTGAGTCGTTCGATCCACAGGTCCTCTTCAAGCTTGTTGTACTCTTTATTTCTGCTTTGGAATGCCTCTGCGACATCTGTCGACTTCCTCTCGGGACAGTTGTTTACTGAATATCGGGATGCTATTGAGGTTGTTGCGCGGAGACAATTTTATTTTGTCGTTCAGCAGCTTGTCCACCTGTATTCAAATTTGCATATGCTCACGAAATCGTACGAAATAGGGGAAATATGTTGATGATGAAGTTAGTTAGGTGATTCAAAGTAACGTAAAATATCGAAAAAGAATATAATGAGATGAATTTGCTTACCTCAAGTCCATCTAAAGTATGTGGGATAGCCTCCTTTGTATCTTCGAGTCTTTTAGCTTTGTCCTGGGAAAACGAACAAGCTCGATTTTTTACTTGGAGTTTATCGATATCTTTGTCTTCGTAGTCAGGCTGAATTCCGGTTTTATTCAAAAGCCTTAATTTTGGGAAATTTTCGAGAATTTCCTTATCGTACCTCTGCTTGATCTTGATGATCTGGCCGTTTTCCATCTGTTGGTATTTAAACGGTGATCGTTGCGTTTCTTTCTTTAAATGCCGCCTGCAGAGCGTTTGGAGGATTTTAGGCACAGCTGGGACGGTTTTCTTTGTCACATCGGCAATCATTCCTCGCTTAAGCTTGAGTTCAGTGTCTTTATCAACATAATACTCAGAACTGATTTCTTTTAATAAATTGATCTTTTCTTTGTCGTTGAACTCAATATCCTGCACAATTGTGTTTTTGTAGTCGTTTTTAGGGTCAAACAGCAAATTGATTTCTTCGCGTGTCGCCTTCACGTACTTCTTTTTATTTAGGGTCATTCATTTTGAAGTACCTGTAGCCAGATATACTGTTATACCGCAGGGTTGAAGCCTGCGGCGTCATAAAGAAGTTTGTATTCGTCCCTGAACCACTGTTTATCATCGATTGGTTCGCAGATGTTAGCAAATTAGTTCCACTTGTCGCGTGGGTTGACCTCTCAAGCATACTTTCCTCTTTGATAATCGACTGGGATAAGTTCTTCGTTGTCTGTGGAATGTTTTCATACTTCTCAAAAATATAGTTGACGTCAGCAGCATAAGAGATCTCTCTATTTTCCCAGTCGCCTTGGAAATTGCTTTTGGCTGCCTGTCTGATAGACCACTTTTTATTGAACTGAAAGACGCTGGGGAGGAGTTGTCTGGGACTCGGCTTCAACGCGCTTAAATTATGATCTGATCCAATGATCTTGCCCATCGAGTCTCTTTCTTTGACGTAAGGCTGGTAAAGCTCGTCCTGCCGTTTTTGACTCCGCTTGCCTACTAATGCCTTATCGCTCCTTATAGCTGTTGCGAGGAGCGGGGAGATGTGCGGGAAAGGATTCCGCACCTTCCGACCATCATCACTGTCCTTCGAGTTGAAATCTAGCTGTATTGAGTTCTCGATTTTGAGCGGGTTTCGTGATTTGAGGTCTTTGATGTTGCTGTCCTTTTTTATTTCACTTTTGCTTTCCATAAATAATTTATATCTATATTATTTTCAATTGTTTTCTAAATAAAAATGAATTTTATTTTTTAATAATTTTGATTGAAAATCAATTAAAAAATATTCAGATTTGAAAACTGTAATTAAAAAATCAAAATAATATAAATTTCGTTTTTATTGCAGACTTGTATTTTATTGCTGTTTTGGTTAAATAAAGCAAAAGTAAAAATTATAAAGTTTCTCTATCTCGGTTATATTTTTTTTCGATTGTAGATTAAAAATTATAAATAAATCTGTAATTTAATGTTAAGTAAAGTACACATTAATTGTTACGCCTTCAGTCTTTAATTTGGAGCTATGAAATACTTGCTTTCTTTTTGAAGCCTCAATATATTAAATCAGAGATCGGCAGTTTTGGCTGCGCAACAACTTCATGTCTCTCTCTCTTCATGCTTCTGCTTTAGCTTTTTTTTCTTTAGCGATTTTAGCAGTTTAGATTCAGAGTAAGTTCACATGTTGTTATGTGAAGAACAAGCAGCAATCGGAGTCGATATCTGCCGATTTGTCGTTAGATCGTATAAAAACTTCTCAATGTCGATATTTTGCCCTTCTCACTGCTGAAGGAGTTTTACTGTGGTCTCGCTTTGCTTATTTTGCTGAGAAGTACTTCGATTTGTTCTATACCAATAAAGTGTATTTTTAATCTAGTCAGATTTATGGATAAAATCATAACAAGGCTATTTAAAATTACCGAAATTTAGTAATCTTTAACTTTGCTCTTTTGTCATTATCAGCGAGTTTACTTTCTTCATAAATCAACGCTTTCAGGAATCGAAGATCTTGCTATTTGAAAGACGTTTCCATTCGCAAAATTAAATGTCTTTATAGCGCATCTCTGGTTGCTCTGCTGTGAATTGAGTTTTCTTCTCGAATTCACAGAGTTAAAGCTGCTGATTGCTTTGATTCGCTGAAGGAACTTCATTCTGTCTTCAGTTTTTTCCTTATTATTGTAATAATTCTCGATGACTACTTCAGTCTCTTGCTTATGATCTTTTTGCACTAAATCATTAGTAAATTTTGTTATTCTTTAATATTAAAATTCTCATTCTTTTAGCTTATCATTTTATACAATTAGCGTTGAGTTAAACAACGACAGTAATAACTTACACAGCTTTGCATCGGTCTCCTGTACTTGTTGATTGGCTAGTTTATCATTTAGCTCTTGGTTATTGGTGGAGTCAGAATTCTTGCTGTCTCAATTCGAAATAAAATTATGGATGTTGAACTTCCTCATCCTGCTCTTACTACTTTTCGAAACGCTGTAGAACGGCTCCACATCAGCATAGCTGTTGATTTGCAGGCTCTTGATATCGAATTTATTCGAGTTAATCGGGATCGATCAGCTCTCTTTGTCTTTATTTCCGTTCAGCTCGAATTTAAAGCTCGTAGAAGACCCAGACTTGGCCAACCCGACTTTTGATGGAGTCTGTCACGTGGAACTGTGCTTGTCCTCAGCAATCTTCACTCACTTCAGCTGCAGGTTATTGATATGTAGCGAGTTTGCTGCGTTAAATCGGGAATGCCGCGTGTTAGCTCATGATGAAGGGCTTTCACCGTTAATCGAACACTTCGAAGTACTTGCTTCTTCTCGACTTCAGTTGGCTTTGTGCATTTTTTCGGCTGTTTCAAGACTCCGCAGCTGTGGCAGCTCTGTGACAACATTGATCATCAACTTATTTATCACTCAATGAGTTGTTTAAAGTCATATTTGGTATATGCAGCTTTAAAGGCTTCGGAATCAGCTGATTTTCATTTATCAAGTTTCTGTATCGAGTGGATTAGGAAAAGTAGATGATGATAAACTTAACTTACATTTTGCTTAAATTATAGTGGTTCCTTTCCACCTGCTTAGTGGTAGATTTCTGATGATATGGTTTTATTAGATTTATCCCCTTTTTCTTTCCATTTCAAGTCCCGTTTTCCGTTGGAATATTTACTTCTTGTATTTTCGATATTTTTAAGCTATTTTATTTGTTTTAATAAATTACATAATTACATCAGCTCGTTAAATACCAGCTGGTGGTGTAATAAAACAGCAAATTTTTGAGTTTGTAAAATAAATATTACAGTGGAGCGCATATGTCTTTTTGATTCTGTAATTTCGCTTTTATAATTTGTTGCTGAATCCCGTTCAACTGCTGTTTTTTCTTGACGGACTTGAGTCATTTGTTCCTTCAGACCGACGGAATATTTTGACATCGAATTTATCGAGATACGGCATGCGGTCTTCATTGTTAATGCTTGAATCTAAATTTACATGTTCAGTTGGTAATTCAGAATCGTAATTAAATGTTTTGCAACAGATCGATATTCTACGTGGAACTAAACTACACTCGATTGCTGTTTTAAATGATAAACCTTGTGACTGCAAATATATTATTATAGGCTAGTGCAGTTACTCGATTCATGCAAATGTGAAGGAATCTCAATGGGGTCGATATCTGCTGCAGGGTTCATTATAATCTTTTAAATATTTTATAATCGGCTTGTTAATCAACAAAAACTCAATTCAATTGCGAGATTCAAAATTGTATTATTCTAAGCTCAATTTAATGATATTTTTGAAGTAAATAAAATCAGCTTAAATAACAAACAAGCTTTTATTTTTTGTATTGATGTGAAAATTGAACTTATTTTTGTGAATAAGAAATTGTACATTTTTATTTTTGTGAAGTCGTCGCAATTCTTATTAAATTTTTGATTGATCCCTTTCCGAATATATCATACTGTCAACCTGTCCAAACTTTCGGCGTTGTCGAGATCTTCTGTGACACTGGCCTTGAGTGTCACTGACTTGCAGCAGACATTAAAATAGCTGACTGATTTGATGCTGAAATATTGATTTGCTTTCGTTTCGTCAAATCCACTGGTTGCTTTTTCAAAACCACTGGTGGATCTCGAGTCATAAAGTTCTTATGTCCTCTTGGATGTTTCGATGACCACCCCCTCATGGAGTCCTTTATCGGTTTCATGAACACCTGGGCGTTGAAGATTTCAGAGTCTTCAGATTTATCAATATTGACAACGCTGTCTCTTAAGTCGCCGTCTTCATATTTAGTGCCGACGGTTTGTTTTTCTCCATATGGAACAGTCATCGGTCGATTACCGTCGTTGTTGATCATGACGTACACGGACTTTAGGAGATCTTGGTCTTCATCTTTATCTATTTCACTTCTTTTCGATGACATCGACCGATTCATCGATTCGTTTATCATATTGTCTTTAATGTGCTTTTTGATCTTTCTTTTCTTCTTCATTGCGTCCTTGTTGCGCTTGCTCATTTGCCTTTTATTCGATGAAATCGGGGAAATATTCGAGTGACGAATGGAAAAGTTTAGCTTATTCGGCGCATTCGCGTTCTTTGTACTGAAAGACACTCTTGTGGCATCACTTTCATCTTTTTCTGCGATGACTCTACCGTGTTTTTCTTTATTCGACTTCAGGTATGATTTTAACTTGTTATTAGTTGAGTCTTTATTTGACTCAATTCCTAATGAGCTTTCGTTGTTGATTGGTGATGGGGCAAATCCTCCGATGTTGATGTGATGGCTTTTAGAAGGAATTCCTCCGAGACTCATCGTCAATGTGTTAACTAAAGAATGGTCGTTCATATCAGGTGTATCGTCCATCGGGTCGGTTATCGTTGCTTTATTCGCAATACTTTTCGAGTCAGACTGGATAGTTTGACTTTCAGCATTTTTCTTTTCTTTACTTTCAGTTTTGTGTTTTATGTTTGCAAGTTTAGTCTGAGTGTGGTACAACAGCTCTTCTTTCTCTCTGAGTATAGTGTTGTGCTCTTCTAGGTTGCTGTATCTAACTATGTATTCTTCAACCTCCATTTGTCAATTTTCGTAGGTCTCCTTTAGCGATAACAGTTCAAAACTAAGAATATCCTTTTCGTAGGCAATATTAGAAACAGCGTTGTTTTTGTCTTCTATTTGCTGACGGAGGGATGCATTTAAGCTCTCGATGAATTCATAGTCACTTTGCTGCTTTGAGATTTTATTTTCGAGCTCTTTGACTTTATTCTCTGTTAAAAGCACTTTGTCATTAAGGTTTTTAATTTGGTTTTCGAGTTCATTTCTTTTCGCGATTTCAATACTGATTTCATCATTAAGTGCTTTGATTCTTAGTGAGCTTTCGAACTCCCTCATTTTGAATGCATTTTCTTCAGATTCTAAAAGCCCTTTAGCGCTTTTATAAGATCTCGTCATATCGTCTAATTTCCGTTCGGTTTCGTTTTGATTTTTAATCATGCTTCCATTTTTAACCCGATACTTTTCAATCGTGAGTTCATTACGTTTGACTGCTTCCTCTAAGTCTCCTTTGATGAGTTCGATTTCTTTAATCTTGGCTTGTGACGTTGCGTTTTCAAGTGTCAAATCGACTAATCGTTTGTGTTCTTTTTCATACCTTTCAATCCACTTCTCCCTCGCGTCTTTTTCGACAGTCAGCGAGTCGCTGAGGATTCTCACCTGGTCGTTCAGCTGTTTCTTTTGGACCAGAGTCGTGCGTTCATGCGCGTCTTTCTCGATTTCAAGTCTGTCGTTGGCTTGCTCCATTTCAGCAAGGCGACGTTCAAGTTTTTCAATGTTTTTATTTATCCTTCTCAGTATCTGTGATTCTGACTGTGATCTGGCTCTTTAGCTTTATGATGGTGTCGTTGGCTTCATCGAGGGATTTATTTAAACTCATTCTTCAGGTTGTTTATTTCTTGTATCTCAGCACTGACTTCATTATTGCTTTTCGTCAACGTTTCATTGCGTGACTCAAGGATCTCGTTCTTCTGTTTATAAGTCTCAGCTTCCTTGTCGACTTTATCAAGTTTATTTATGCAGTAAAGCATTTTCTTCGTACAACGCTTTAACTCTTTCTTCGAAGTTTGAGCTGAGCTTGTCAAAAGCCATTTCTTCTCGCTGAAGGGCCTGAAGTTGGTCTCGAGTCTTTTCATACTGGATTCTTTGCTTTTCATATAAGTTGCAGTAGTTGTCTTTTTCTTTTAGGTTTTCTCTGAGTGCGTTCTCCAGCTGCGTCCGTTCGTACTTAAGACCAGTGATGATAGTCTTATTGCTATCGATCACGACGTCGTCTTGGCTGATCTTATCCTTCAGAGATATGACTTGTTGATTCAATCGGTCAACTTGGATATTGAATTCGTTGATTCGTACCTCCATGTCGTTGATCTTCCTCTGCTTGACTTCATTTTCTCGTAGATGAGCTTTGGTCTGGTTTTTGTTAAACTCCTTTTCTGACTCCAGTTCAAGCTTTTGTGCTGAAAGGACACTGATTTCGCCTCTTTGCGCGTCGGTGAGCTTGATCAGCGCTTTGTTCTTCTGTTCGAAAGAATCAATATCTTCAATTGCTCGTTCATATCGGGTCTCGATGTCTCTGTATAAAGAATGCAGCTGATTGAGTTTAGATTCGAATCTGAGCCTCATCGCGACCTCTTCTTCGTGGATCTTTTTATTTTCTGCTATTTCTTCTTCGAGTTTAATCTTCGCTTCATTGGTCCGAGTGAGTTCTAGGGTAAATTGGCTGATTTGAGTCTGAAGTTTTTTGATTGTGTCTAAGTTAAGTTAACAGTGAAAAGCAAACGGCTTATTACCTTTGTACTCAGCTTGGTCTTTTATATACTGCATGAGCTTCATGTCGAACCTCTCGTTCAACTCCTGGATCTCTTTTTGATGTTCAACGTTAAGGTTACAGATCATCATTTGATAGTCGGACTTCGCTCAGTACTCAAGTAGAATGCTGAAAACTTTCCAAATGTTCGCAACAAGAGTGAAGTTATTTTTCTGTGTGTTCAAGCGCGCTTTTGATTAACTCTGAAAACCCAATCGAGTAAACAAACAGTCCCCTGTAAATGCGGTTGATCATATTTTGAGGAACCTTTGACTTAATCATTGTCATTCTATCGATTCTGTACCGAGTCAACCTGGAGTCTGAAGAAAAGGAAATTTAAATTTAAAAACTCACCATCTCCAGTCTTGCTGTCTGGTTTTAGAATTACACCTGGAATATCTAAATATTCGCAGTCAGCCAAAGTGTCATCGATCCATCGCTCGATTATTCTTGGATCGATTTTTGAAGGAATCTCAATCGATTTTAGCTTATGTTCTTCCATTCGATTTAAATGTTTTATTTATAATTTAAATTAACTTTTACAATATTAAGATTTTGAGAATCTTCACGTAATTATTGAAATTTACTAATCTGCAATTTTACTTTAATTAATTGCGATGTATGATTTATTTTCTTCTGTATGAAGACTGAGCTTTTTCATTTTAAATAATGTGCTCATTGCGCATAGAATAATCATCCCCAAAATATATAGATATAGAGAGTACGGCACATTGACGATATCTCCTGCTGTTATCTGGTTATTGAGATCGAATTCATTTGGATACCCTCCTATCCACATTGACAGTCCTCTGATGAACAAATAAGATCCAATCATCGAGGTTCCGATAATCATTACGTACTTGAAGAATTTAATCGCGATGACTGCACCAATAATCGCGCAGACTATAATAAGTGACCAGAGACACGCGGTTGTGCTTGACGCAAGATAGAATACAGTTTCAAAAAGGCAGGTCCCGATCATTCCTCCTGCCCAGATGCCGATTAATATAATTCCAGTTCTGATAAATGTCGACGTGAAGAATGCAACGAGTCCGCCAGCTATCGAAGCACATGTGAGGATCACCCAGCCCACCCAATCTGGAGTTTTATACGAAAGGATCAGCGCGTAGAGGATCACAAACACTACAAATAGTGTTGTGAAGAACGTGATTATGAAGACACTTATTCGCTTGAAGTACCCTCCGAATATGAGGTAGAATATTCCTGTCAAAATCAGCCCTGGAGCGAGGTAAGCTTTGTACGAGTGGAAAAACTTCCATAATGAATTCGCTTTGATTATCGCGCAACCTTTTGTACTCTCCCAGGAGACAGTGACTTTTCATGGGTTGTTTGAGTCTCTAATCAGCTGAGGCTCAAGGTCTTTATTTATTACAGTATATCTGCAAATCAAAGCTCTGCTTCTTAGTTGCGTCATAGATACAAGTTTCTTTTCCTGTGTATTCGTAGTACAGTCTTAAGTCTTCGTCATCGATTGCAGTAACACTAGGGCTATTTCCTGAATTAGTAAGAGATCTGCATTCCCCGTTTGCATGCAGAGATGCATATGTATCCTGTCCACAGCTGTTGGTAATCTTCTTGCATACATTAAAATCTACGTAAATACTGGGGTCATTTGGATTGATGACTCTATAATCAGTGTCGCCAATAAGATCCCCGATGCTCCAAACAAGTCCTTGGTATCTATACAAACACGTTGACGCTTCGAGGTCTTCATAATCGACTCGTTCAGCCATCAAGCTTCATGCAAAAATGAGCAATAAAATTGCTTTCATTTCCTAATGATTTCTATTATAATAATTCATTAGTAAAGATTTTTAATATTTTATTATTTACTAATAAATTCCTCGCGTTTCGTGTATTATTTTTGATTTAAAATCTGCTGTTTAATTTTAATAATATTGACATGGCAACCTCACGAATAACAAAGACTCATAAAATATTGTATTCCTCTCATTCGATGCTCAAAAAGGTAAATTATTAGTCTAAATTCAGGTCTGAGAACCAGTTGTATTCCCTCTGAGCAAGAAGCACGTGGAGTGAATTGAAGAGTGCAAATAAGACGATTAAAAATATTGATGGGTTTTACCAAGACGCTGGAACTTTCATTACTGCTCCGCAAGTCGGATATCCTTTCAGAATCATGGTGATCTCCGACCCGTGGTGATGGAAAACAGGTACTGCTTGCTGTAACGTTTAGAAAATGTAAATGAAAAACTCGATGTGTACATCAACCCGAAGATCGTCCAGCAATCTCAAGATGAAGTCCTTTGCTGGGAGACGTGCCTCAGCGACCCTGAAAAGTAAGCTGAATCATTACTGTTTAGAATGTCGTTAGTAAAACGTCCTTCACATATCGACTTTGAATTCTATGACCAAGCCGGCAGCTATTTTTTGCGAGATGCAGACGGCCTTTATGCGAGAATCATCCAGCATGAAGTTGACCATCTTGAAGGAGTATTATGCGACTCAAAAGCAGTAAAATTTCAAGATATAAAGCCACTTGAAAAAGACGCAGAAAAGTATATGGAATGGATGAAGGCAAATATTCAATATTTCTTAAAATAAAATTCAATGCAGTTTTATTAAAATCAGACTATTTATATATTGAATCTCTAAAGAATCGCAATCTGAGTATATAGTTTTTCAAACTACAAATTCATATTTCACTCAAATATTTGGAGATACAAAAAGTTATAGATTTATTGAATTTTAAAATCAGTTGAAATAATATGGACAAGACTGCTAAAATATGCATTGGGCTGCTTGCTGCTGGAGTCGGCCTTGCTTACTACTACTACTACTACTTTAATCAGCAAGACAAAGAAGTACCGATGACTGAAAACGAACTTAAGCAAGTAATTGGGGACAAAACAGAAGTCGAGTTTCTTCATGAAATTCTTGAGTATCTTCGAGCAGAATACACAACTTTTTATACCCACTACTCGAGCCTTATTTGAGAGGCAAAAAACTGTTATGGCCACAACCACGAACTTGTCAAGTCTACGATTGTCGAGGTTATGGATCGGCTTGAGGAGAAGCTGCACGATACTGATGCGAAAGTATGTGCGAAGTTTAAAATTAACCAATCAACTCTTTCACATTTAATTGACAAACACCAAACTGCTCACTGAAAGTACATCAAGAGACTCGTGGTGCAAAACAAGCAAAGAGTAATGAATGGTGAGGACATCGACTTTGAATTACATTCACAAGAAATATCAAAAGAACTCTACTACGTCCTAATCAGCTCAGTCTTATTCGAAATGCGAAAGCAAGTCGAGTCGGTGATTAAGGAAAAACAATATGTGATCATCACAAAGGAAGACCTCAATGAAATTCGTGAATCAATATAAACGGAGAGGATATCCGAAAACAAGTGCTTTCTGAGCATAGCATTCCGCTTGAAGTAACTGACTTTTACGCACACGATGGCAAAAGCGACCAAAAGATCACTTTAAAAGCTGCTGATA
>JAGYYN010016626.1:0-25901 GCA_021441665.1 Euplotes cf. woodruffi 2 WChen-2021 | reverse complement strand
TTCTATAAAAGCTCGATTGTATATTTTAAGATAAGGAGCTTGAATAATAATTTATATTGTTTATCTGAACTAAAACAGGCTTTTTGACTTTAAAAACAATAAATCATATGTATTTTTGTAATAATTTATTATACGATATGAAAAAGGACTATACCAAGTGCTTTACTATAAGGTTTGATGCTCAGGGATTTGGTTCTTTTAAAGTTATTTACATTCACTTGAGCTTGTATGCCTAAGATTGACAATCCATTGTATAGTAGCATTGCCTGCACAATTGCTCATCAGCACGTCTCGATAATTATTAATATTTCATCCATCAGTGTAATCAGAAAACTGCTCTCCAGCTTTATTATCCTGATTCCCTCTGACTCTTGCAGCTGGAGTTTTACTTAACTTTCCAAAGTATTTAAGATTTTTCGTACTGAAGCCAGCTGCTGGACTCTCACCGTTATCTCTCGCAGACTGTGAAAGTGAGTGATATCGTGTTTTAGACATCACTCGCGTCGTATTTACAGTTCCCTGGTTCAAATCGTATTTTTGTCTATTTTCAAGTTTATTTTTAATCCTCTGAGTGAAGTGTCTAAATCCAAAAATTAGCTTGATGCAATAATTCTTGTAGTTAACATATTTTTATGATAATTACAAATAACTAAAATCTTAAAAATTAAAAATAAATTTACTTTTTATTGATTCGAAAGCTGCTTTGGCCTTGATTTGAGGCGTAAGCCCCCATGCTTAAATTTTGAGCTTCTCTATTATTTTTGCTCTCTTTACTGATCTTCAGACTCAGCCCCAGATTGGTGGGTTTTCTTTGCATCTGAAATCTGAGTGTCTTAGGGATGTGGCCTGATAATGACGGTGAAAGCGCAATGTTTGTAAATTGCTTAACTTCATGGCTGACAGGGGATTCTTTAAATGCCATGCTAAGAATAAAATATACTTAATAATCAGCAGGGTATGCAGCGTGATTTGAGACTAGATTATGTATTTTTAGACTCTAATTATTAAAAATAGGGGATGCATATCAATACTTATATTTTAAATATTTTATATCTCCAATTGCATTTGTAAGTGTTAATTTTCAAGCAGAAAACTATTGATTTATTTATTTTTTAATATTTTTGATTATTACAAAAATTGAATGATTGATACTAAAATAAATTTGATTTATAAAAGCTCAATAAATTGGTATTTTATTATATTTTTAAATAAATATAAAATACCTCTGCATTAATATATTTAAACCAAATATTAACTAAGTTAATCTAGTTTTTAATAAATAAAAACTGCAGTTTTAGAATATATATAATGAATTTTTATTAATTAGCTATATCTAAATTATTTTAAATAAGTTCTGAAGCCTATTTATACTTTAAAAACCTCACCTTTAGTTGAACTGAACTAAGATGATACAAAATCTCAATATAAGCCCTACTAAAATTTCAATGAGCTGATTGTTTCTACTTCAAACTAAATTTTGAAAAATAAAAATTTCCTTTTATCTTTGGATTAAAAAAGCATAAAACCAAGTAATTAAGATTGAGCTGTGCTATTTTGTAAAGCTTGAATCCAGAATTCTTTCAGTCATTTTCGCCTCCATCTCTTTCGAGTACCTCATCTCTCCAGATGAAAGCTGTGATGAGCCAAATGAGCTATAGTACCTGCCTAGCTGCTTCATCCTCTGCTCCTACAGTATTAGCAGACCGAAGTTACGGTGTTTATGCTGTCCGCAATTTCTTTGCACAACAGCTGTTTTTTGCTCTCCTTGCTGTTTTTGATGTAGTTCTCGTAATCGTAGTTTTTGTGGATCACATTTAAATACTTTCTGTAAGTCCTGCTGTCTTTACTTTTCAATAGCCTTCACTGATCTTAGCTTTGGCTGGCTTGTTACCTTCCTATGCAGAAATATGATTATCTTTTAAATAATCAAAATTCAGAGAGGTTTGGTAATTTTATCAGGCTCTGTAATATTTTTATACCGATGCAGATAAAGGTTTAGTAATACTGAAATATACACTTTGAAGTTCTGTGATGCTTGATAGACTGTTAACCTCCAAAATAGAAAGATTATATTTATCATATAATATTCAACAATTTATATGTTGCCAAGTGCTATTTATTATTCTTTGTTTGCATTTACCGACTTTTAAAATAAGCAAACAGTTAGAAATAACAGTTAACAAATAATCAAATAAAAATCCCGATTTGGCTGCTTCAACTTATCGAAATGCACTTTACCATCTGATGCTTTCAATTGAGCTTGAGGTCGGGTTGTTTTTCTTGCTTCGATATTCTTCATTTTGCTTTAGCAGTCTCTGCACGTACATTTTATTTTGCTTTGATAAAGCTGCATTTTCCGGTTTTGCGTTAAGATACTTGGAGTAGTGTTTATTTGCAGTTTTGGTAGCACAAGAGCCTCTTCTTGTAAGCTTTGAGCTACTTGACGTCCTGCAATGCGACACAACTCCATTTAAATGGTTGTTAATATTGATGTTGATTCACTCCTTATCTTGCTCTTCGTTCTTCGGTTGGATGAATTTGTTGAATACACTATCTAGAGACGATATCTTCATCTGAAACATGTCTAGAGGATTAACTGTATTTCGTACTTATTAATTTATTTTGAATCACCTGTGCCTATTTTCTCTTTCTTACTGTCGATGTGCTTTCATGTATTCGCTATTATCAATAATTACTTTTTTAATTTGGTTAAATGATTTTTTTATTTATTACTTTTGTAGCTGATCGATTAAAATTTGCATTATGCTGATAGAAATTATATTGTTAGAAATAAGAAGGTATTTACTATTCTTGATTTTGTATATATCTACAGTTTTGAGCTCTTGCAGTCTTTCGATGCTTCCACTAATTTTAATAACAACGTTCTTTTTCCTTTTGTGCTTTGAGCCTTGACTGGTATTGGCTGCGCTTCGTCTTTCAAAAGACGAGAAAATATCAACGACATTAATTTCATTAGGAATGTTGTACACTGAAAATCTTATTTTATCGCCTGCAGGTTTTTCGACGTTACTCGTGCCTGAAGTCAGCTTGCTTATTGAAGGAGAGTAGCTGGAGCGGAGTTTTCTCTTCATTTTTATTTAAAAATTTAACTGTTTTATATTCAAATTGCTTTCATTTATTTTGAAAATAATTCATAATTGGAAATAGCTTCAGCAAAATTAAAAAAAATAAATTTCTCTCTATAGTTGAATAATTACTGGATAGTGTGATTCATAATTTTTAACTTGTATCCTCTGCTGGGATCGTTCTTTCCAGATTTAAAATCTCTGGCAATTTTATTAGCTTCATGCTGTCTGCTTTCAAGATCATGCTTATTATACTCATATATTTTCTCAATGACCTAATGCAAAAATGATTAACAAAACTTACTTTCGGATCAATGAAGGAAATATTCTTCAAAGACTCTCTAAGATAATCAGCTTTATTCGTGAACTTATGCAGCCGTTCCCACGATTTCTCGATTCTTTTGAGTTCTTCAACATACGACTCATTGACGTCGAGTCAGCTCTGCATGATCGTCGATATCTCCCGCTGTTTGTTTTTATTATACAAATCATGCTTTTGCTTGATAAACGATACTCTGTCCTTTCTTGCAGAGCTTTTTGAAACAGCCGAGTAGTTTTCTCTGTTATTCGAGTTTAATAACGATACTTTTGAATTCTGCTGCGACAGCATCTCGAGTTTCAACTTGTTCTTGCTCACGTTAAAATCAGTCCCGTGGTGCTTTGACAGTCCTTTGTGGTTTCGAGACTCTGGTTCAAATAAAGAAAGATGATCGATTTCTATAATTATTAGAGAATAACTTACTATTCAGCTTTAATCCGTGGATGTTAGGAAGAGTCGAGTCACTTATGATATTGAGCACGCTGCTGTTTTCACTGTTTCTCGGAATCGATATGCTTTTACTTCTGGAAAGGATCAAAATTGCTTTTGGCAATGAAGCTTCTTTCTGTAATATTACTTCTCGGAATGATAGAATGCTTGTCTTTCGAAGACAAATGCGTATTGTTATTTATATCTTCTACTTTTAGTGATCTTAATCTTTATCGCTTTATATTTATCATCATGCCTGTGCTCAGCTTTCGCTTTGAGTTTGCTTAGTACTTTTGCAAACGAAATTTTATGATTTTCATTTTTCTATGAAGCTTTACAATTTTATCTCAGACTTACCTCTACATGAATCGGAGGAACGCTGGTTGATTGAGAATCGTTGATATTTACCATCTTCTTACTTGAATTTTTATCGCCTGGAATCTCAATTGAGATGAAGGATTTATTTAGCGGTGACTTTAACTTCTTTGCTTTGATTCTCCGATGATGGATTAACTCTAAATTACAGATCGATTTAGAATAAATTACCTCTCCTTTTCATCGCCTTTTTAGACGTATTGATTTTTGGAAGATTCAGCTCGTTTAAATAATTGTTATCAATGTCCTGATGAGTCAGGTGGTCATCAGTGTTCGCATCGCTAAATGGAGGATTTTGAGCTTCAACAGTCTTCTGTGTCTCATCTTCAAAATTCTTATTATCAATATCATTTTTTCTTTCATTCTTGTCATGAGAATCCTCATAAGATTCTTGAGTACTTTTTCGTTTGATTTTTGGCTTTGCTTTTGGCTTTGGAGCTATAAAATAGATATTAATGTTTTTATTTTGATACAAAGTCAAGAAATAATTTATCTGCATACTGGCGTTGTTTTTTTCAATGATATTATTTAAACATATCTCCTCGTTTGTAAAAGTAAAAGCCTCCAATTCTAGATGTCTCATCACAGAATTTTAAGATTTTCTTTGAATTCGGTAGTTTATTTATTACACTTTAGCTTAAACTGTCTTTTTCTTTTCCTGTAATAATAATGTATTATTATATGATTTTCTATTCGTTAATAAGTATGTAATTATGTTATTTGTGGTTAATAATAAAACCCGTATGAAAAAAGCTTCAGTCTTAACTTAAGCATTTCTCCAAGATTACTTCCCAGCAGTTCTTCGATTTCAAGCATGTCCTCCATCCCTCCTAAAAAGCCATTATACCTGACTGAGTTTATATGTGGGTAAAATTAGGGAAAATCAGTGATTTTAAGGCAAAATCACGTTAAGTAGATGAAAGCCTGTTTTTGTGTGATGTACAGGTACTTATTTTATTTTGATAATCAAAGTTATAATCAGTTTTATATCCAAATCAACAATAATAAATGTAAATTAACTTACCAAGGATCTTTCCATCCCGATTTAACTTTGCCTTCTTCGTTGAGTTTTTCCCCTTATATCGCTAATATTTTAATGGATTTTTAAAGGAAAAAATAAGCAAAATTTAGTGATTTCAGAATGAAAAATATGCACTGATGTGAAGTCAAGGAGTTGGGTTGAAAATTAAAAATTGAGATTTGCATTTTTAGATGTTTTATTTAAAAACAGGAACAAATTGAAATTTTAACGAAAATTGCACTGATTTTGGAATTTAAGCTACTATATATTATTTACATATTTTCAAATGATTATTTGCTTACGTTATTTTCTGCTTTTTGGTTCTCGCCTTCATATTCAAGTTTTTCTTTTAGATAAAGATGGTCGACTGCATCGAAGGACGTCACGAGTGGGTCTTTTACGTTGAATTTCATTTTTATATAATCTATCACGCATTCATAAGCACAAGTGAGGGTTTAGCTGATATCATAGATAAAGAGTAAATAAGTAAGCAAAATTAAAATTGGTTTAACAAGCACTATTTGTAATTTATTTAATCAAAATACTACATATAAAAACAATCTAAACTTTTCGATTTATTCATATTCCAATCTGAGTGCTGCATTTAATAAAAAGTAAGTTTTTAATAAATATTTAATAAATATCAGTTGTGAGTTAATATGATTTATGTACTTTTAATTTTTTGATATTTTTCTGTATCAATACTGGAGAAAACATCGATTTGTTGTTGATTTTGCTCATCTTCATTTCCGTTTATTTTTGCATCGCTCATTTATAATCTTTTATCAAAAATTAAGCTAGAGGTTTAAACCAGAAGCCCCAATAATATTAGAAAAATAATATATAAATATATAGTTGATTTAAATTTCAAAATGGAATACCAAAAGATGATGGTGGCGCCAAGACAGCAACTCGTTGCTGTTATTGAGGACTTGCGATCTGTCCCTCCAGTATTCAGAAACAACTTGCTTTGAACTACATTATCAAAACTTGAAGCATCAGTCGAAGATTTCATCCATACCCTTGCTTTCCGAGAAAAAGTGCAAAATGATGAAATCGAGAGAAAAATCAAAGGTAGCAATCGAACTCATCTTTATAGAGGAAAAAGACAAAGAACTTGAAAAGGCTAAACTCGCAAATGAACAAAAGAAGTCTTCGAAAAATGTCGAACAGGATTCTGTGCTTACTGTAAAATCGAGGATTTCAATGAACCGCAAGTCTTTGCTGATGCACATCAGCAGCTTGCGGGACAAAAGAATGAAGACTTTTACATCTGCATTTCCAAAGCATGAAAGCACGAACAGTAAATTATATTATTTAAAGCAACCTAAATCTAAATAGTTGTAAAAACAACCAAAAAACTGAATATGAATGATAAATAAGCTTTACAAATTCACAAAATACGAAGAGAAAATCAGCGATGAGCTTGTGATATCCTTAGTCCGGCAGGAGATTAGAGACATTGAGGAAGCCAGGCTTTTCTTAGAGCACTTCATTTACACATTTCATAATGTAGTCAAATTGGCAGGGTTTATAGCAGCAAACAATAAAATATTGTGCTTAAAGCTCACCCACAAGATCTCAGTTGTCACTTTGATATGCAACAGATTGACTACTCTTTGATATAACGATCCGATCACGACGGATAACGACAATAAGTCTCGTGCCCCTGAAAATCGAGGAATTATGAATAAGGAAATGTCTGACTCCTGAATGATCCAAAACCGAAGCACGAAGGTATTTCCTTCTTTGATCAACAACGACTCCTCTGAAGCTGTCGAGTCAGAGAAGCTCATTATTGAGTCAGGACAGCAGAAGTTTAGAATTAACTCTGAAATATGGGACGACGTGTTCGGCAAGTTTTACTCGATGAAATATGAGATATTCATTAATATATTTGAACATGTGTATAAGTGAAAACTGCCCTTCACGCATGACGGCAAGGATTTCAATAGCAAAAATATGATCAAGGCATTTAAAATTCACTCTTCAAAGATCAAGATTAAATAACTACTCAGCGATCAAAGACTTTTTGACGAATTATGAAATGATCGATATGTTTTGCACAAATAAATCATGCGAAGTTGTAAGACCAAGAATTGTAGAATTTAAGTATTTTCAGATTTTACAATTATTTAATTTATTTTTGCACTTCAAAATAATTTTCTGCTCAAAGTTAAGTAAAAATTACCAGCATGTGTGTATTATTTTGAATTTATCAAACTTAACATACTTCTTCGAAATTCTGCAGGATGATAAATAAGTTTTCTATAGTCTAAGTGATCGTTCCCGTTTAACTGTCCAAACGCGTACATATTCAAAACAAAATTATGTATCCACGACGAAGAAGATGGAGCTGAAGTACGTCATTTTCTGTTTAAAATACTAATTCATTGATTTTAAAACCGTATCAAATTTGCAATAGGAAATAAGAGAAATAAATCATCAAAATGCAAAGCTAAAGCATAAGTAAAGTACCGGTATTTGACAAAGACTGCCACTGGAGTGCATTTTTCTTCACGTTGCTGTCACTCGGCCTCAAACACATCGACTTTGTGTCGAATACAAAGTGGTACAGACACTTTGGAGCTGATGAGGAGATACCTAAGAAAGCTAATGAGCTTATGTCGATGTTCGATATCGAAAAAGACGACATTCTCCACCACGCTCGTCCAAGTAATCATGATAAGGTATTTTTTATCCAAAGCGGCTTGGATTAACTCAAAAATAGGACCAAATTCCCTACACGTGAATTGTCTGCTATTTCAAAGCGCCTTTGTACACCACTGAGAAAGAATTAGAGCAACTGATCGCTAAAATTAGAGACAACACTGACGGCTATTTTTTGAGCCTTCAGAAGTACGGGGTCGATCCATTCAAACTCAGCGAAAGAATTGAAGATCAAGGAAGGCTAGTCAAAGAAAATGATATTTATGAACTTGATGAAATCATCGAAGAAAATGATGAAGAAGAATTTGATTATAAAAGTGTATCGAGTCCTAAATATATTCCTGAGAATAGGACGAACCAGCAAATCAGACAAGCTGAAGATTCAAGTGCTGAGTATACCGATGTTTATGATACTGAAATCATCCAGCTGGTTGACAGAATAAAATACGTGAAAGATATCGAAAAAGGCATTGAAGATAATACAAAAGAAATCTTAAATGATTTAGTCGACTTTGAAAAGGTAGATAATTTGTATTCACTTTTATTTAAAATCATTATACTTATAATTGAGTTTATAGTACAACAGCACTCTTGAACATCAGACTGAGATATGAGAGAAAAGAAGCTATAATACAATGAACTTTAAGCCTGTTATAAATAACCAAGCTCTCGAGCTATCAAATGCGATACAAAAGTTCCACTTAAACAATCTGAATTATATTCAAAGTGCGTGATTTAACAAACAGCAAAGAGATTTTTCGAATAAATTTTAGTGTCAAATCAGAATAAAAATAGTGATGTTACATTATCTTGTTTATATTTTTGTAAGAAAATCACGATCGTTTATATTTATTAAATGAGTAAAATCCTAACTGACAGCTATCTAGCAATCAATGTCATTTTACAATCTCACAAAATATTTTTAGATCTTGAAGATGATGAAGCAGACAATTTTGAAAACCTGGACTCCTTTGTGAGAATGGACCAAGCCTGAATGCAGATCATCGGAAAGCGTCTTGATATCATTCGGAAACTCAGTGAAATAGATCGTAAGTGCATGTTCTCTCGTCTTACTACTTCTCGCAGACCGAGTCCAAGATAACGAACTCAAAATCAACCGGAGGAAGGAGCTCAAGATCTACGATAAACAGCTGGACAAAAGCATCAGGGAAAGGGAGGCAAAAATAGAAGAGCTAAATGTAAGTTTCGCATGTATTTAAACCCACATTCGTGGTATATAGAACTGCATCTCTGATATGGTGATACTCAAAGCAGCAAAGGAATACGAGCTTGAAGAGGCCAAGATTAAAAGTATTTAACTAAATCCAGTATCTCAGGATATGCAAGCTACAGATATTATTTAAATAACAATTTAAGAAGTGCAATTTGAAGGCTGCTAATTTAAAATATTTCTTATATTTTTACTATCATGAAGCCAGCAAACCTGTCTCTCAGCAATGCTGATGAAAGCGATGATAATGAACCGTGGACTATGGACAAGTATGGGAAAGGAAACCCAAAAGACTCTGATCTGTCTTTTGAAAACTTACTCAACGAATCAATGGATCTTGAGGAGAAGAAGGCATTGAAAAACCTCATCAATCAGTTTTTACTTCATAAATAAGCCCGTCACGCAAGAGTCGACGAAGAAGCATTTTATTGAGATAAACAGGAACCGGCATAAAGCCCTGAAGACAAATACCGAAGAAATGGAGAAGCTACAAAACGAGATCTTAAAGCAGTACAAATAAAGTTCATAAAGAGTACTCCCCAGATAAGATGAAATTAAATGAAGGCAAATAAAATATGCAGCAAAACTGTGAATAAATCATGATCGTCCAGAAATTTTATCGGGTACAATATGATTATCAATAAGAAAGTGAATGAACAGCTGATTAGCAGCTATTTTCATACCAACAAAGTCAAGTATTTCCCCTCTCCGCTCCAGCCGTGACTGTCGTCGCTTTATTGATTAACAAAACATGGTCAGTTTTAATTCTTTTTATTGGTGATTTACTGTTTAACAGCTGAAGAACACGATGTGAAAGTTATGATCCCTCCAACGCTTATCATCGGATTTAACGATAACAGATTTGCATACACTAGCAGAGCTACAAAGTCCTTAACTGTGAAGTATGCAAAGCCAGACTATGAAAGTAAGTTTTTCGCAAATATGCAGTAGAACCGAATAAACTAGATCCTGAAAAGTACCAAGAGATCACCCCAGCTTTGCTTGAAAAGTAACTCCTGCTTTCTTTTCCTATAAAAATAATATTTTTGCTGTAAATATCTAAGTGTATTTGAAATGTAGAATAGTAAAGCACAATTTCGAACAAAGCGACGAAGTGTTTACAGCCCAACATTTGATAAAATAAAGAAGTCTTCCCTAAATATGTAATGAAGCTAAACCGAGGAGAGAGTTCAAATGAAATCAGGTTATTTTACAATCAAAAGCTACTATTCTCAGAGATCCTTAATGAATGGGGAAATGCTGACATCGTCGTGCAAACTTACATAACTCCAAAAACGAAGCAGGCTTCGTTACTTAGATATGAAGTGAATGAAAATTCGAAGATAAAGGCGTATATTATCTTAAGCGACCAGACAATATCAAATTTCCCGTTTTTGGATAAATAAAGATATTATTAACTACCGAAAGGACTTGCTTGACCAAACGCCAACAGCAAATGAGGAGGAAATAAGTGAAGGCGGTAAGTCACAACCACACTGGTCAACTGTGGTTCGGTTTGCAATTACCATCACAACGACTTGACTTAAACTTATAGGGGAAGTCAAGCGGGCGTCAATATCTAAAATGGATCGAATTAGATCAGAAGAACTCAGAAAGTACTTCACAGTGACCACAGAGAATCTGAACTCATCGCCGAAGATAATGGAGGTGATGCCGACTGCATATCCAAAAGCGTACGAGATGACCAAGCAGATAGTAAATTACTTGCACTCGGGGTTCCTATCGAACTCAAAGCTCAAGCCGAAGTACTGGCTCGTTGACTTCATTGAGTCTCACGAAGGCATCACTTACTTTTTGCAAGTCAAGTCATTCAAGTGATCTCAGATGAAAGCTAAGTCAATCGTGAAGGTTAAGAGCCACAGCAGGTCGAGGACTAAGCTTGATGACGGTGAGGACTTCGATAACGTGCTTTTATTTTTATAAAATGATAATATTAGAACCGATGATAATCTGGTGTAGAGGAAACAGGCTTAAAAAGAATGGTCAGCCTACCGTGGTCAGTTCATAATTTCGCATGAATGAATAATGAACAGTGCGAAATGCAGCTGTTTTGTAATAGACAGCTCAAACGATTCATTGATATCGAAGATATTAATAGTTATCTTGTAAATGCCAGCTCTATTCGAATGTTTAAAGGCACGATGAAGATCAAGTGCGGATTTATTTTGAATTATAAATAAAGAACTAGAGTATTTGGAAAAGAGATTTTTAAGCGAGCATGAGCTTAAACACCAAAATTCAAATAAAAGATCATATCAGCCTTTTCTTATAAATCCATTCTTTCCACTTCTTGAGATAACTGAAGTCGAGCAGAATTAGCAGCAAAGATGAAAGAAAATCTCTTCAAAAATCGATAATTAAAAGGAGAAATGAAGAAAAATTAGGTACAAAAAATATAAAATAAACTTATTTTTGACTATTTTATTCGTTCAAATAACATTAAGACGTTAAGCAATCGTTTGAACGAAGACAGAAATTCAAAAGATAATATAAATCACGAAGTAAAAGAGCCTTCTGAGCTTTATAATCTCCATCAAGCTCATGTTTGCTACACTTGATACTGAGTCATAAAGCTATGTCTTGAAAAACGTTGTCAAGTTCTTACATTTCAAAGTCCAAATCTCAAAGCAAAGATCCAAAACTTAAAGCAAAGAAATGCTTATCGAATCGACACTGAGTACTTTAAAACTGTAGTTGATCTGTACATCTCTCGAATAAAGGAGATCAACGAGTACCAGAACTCGACAAACCCATTCCTAAAGAAAAGTAACCATAATTAATATCTCTGCTTAGGTGTCAATAAAAGCATAAGTCCATTCAGAGACAGCTTAAGAATGCCATTATTTCGACAGCATGTACCGAGAGATTACAAAATCAATGTGTTAAGTAGTTATGAAAACATCAGTTCTCATCGCTGTATGCAAATTAATTCAAGTTTTAACTCCGCTACATTTATCAATAGCAAACACCGTGATTCCGTATTATTTGTCTGAAATACACAAATATCTCGAATAAAAATAAAATTTCGCTTAAATATATTTACATAATCTTTATTAATAAAAATAAAATCTGGCATAAAATAAGTCTCAAGCCACGACCATTATTTTAAGCTGCGGTATAGATAATTCAAAGACAGGCAAATCATGAGTGACTCCGTCGCTGACTACAGCATCCAACTACTACAACAAAGACCTGCAGACGATGAATCCGCAGGAAGACTCAGTGCATTATGCCGCTGATTATTTGTCAAAAGACCACAGGAATATAAAAGTCTTCGTGCCACTTGATCTCAAGCGGCCACCGCATAAAAAGAAAGCAGGGATGTTTGAAAATCAAAGCAAAGTAAAGGAGGAGAGGCTTGAATCAAATGCACAGCAGAATAAACTCGAGGTTTATGGTAGTCTACAACTGAAGGTCAAGTCGGACAACCGCTTGCCACTTAGGACTTCTTCGAATAAAGGTACGATCGGTCGGACTATATTTCTTTAGCGAGAGTCAGGTATAATAAATAGTATCAAAAATCTGAAAGATGATGGCTTCAAGACTATTTATAAAACCTCCGAACGCCTTGTTTCTAATATTGAAAGCGTCGCTGAAAGTACTGAGAGACAGTCGAGAGAAGAAGACCAAAATAATTTAAAGCACGAGTCACCGAAAGGATGAAGTAAAGACTCGAGTCTGCCGAATTTTATGAAAATTTACGATCCGTATTCTATACTTAAAACTTCCAAAGATAAATCTGGCAAGATTGTTTTAAAATAAACAACATCAGACTTTTGAAAGTAATTATTGATACCAGTTGGGTTGATTTTTGAAAATGATGCTAAAATTTTTATTTTATAGGAAGCCAGTCACGAGACTCCATTGCAAGACGACAATATAAAACAAGCTATACTAATAGAGTTGTCGAAAAACTAGATTCGCTTAATAAAAGCAATCATTTGTTAATAAAATCTTCACTAAAAGGAGCAAGTAGAATTATTGAAAAAGTTATCAAAGAACGAAAACAAACTCAAAGCAAGAATTTATAAAAGAAATAAAGATAGAGCATAATATCTGCTTAAATATAATTTAAAATTGTTATAAATAGTTTTCAATCGTCTAAATTAAATCAATAGTTTTTAATATAATTGCATTTTTATTTAAACTTTGATTAAAAACAATATTATTTAACCGCTTAAAATTAAAAGTGATCTTATGAAAAGGTAAATTGAAGTAGCTTAACTAGTATTTATTAATGCTAAAAATGCATACTCAAGAACTTATTAACATCAAACGTGGTTGAACGTCGTTAGCAGCACTTTTTACTTTTCTTTTTCTCATTGGCACTCTCTTCCTCTCGTTTTGTAAGTTTTATGCCGCTTCCTAAATGACTGGGTATTCCATCATTTTGCTTTCCTTTAGTTACATGTGCATCATTTCCATCGTCGTCTTTTTGCTCATCGAATTTACTTTCTGAGTTGTGGTATATTTCAATGATCTGTTCGAAAGCTTCAACTACGTTTGTTGAGTCAAGGGCGCTTGTCTCAATAAACGCGAGTTCGTTCTTTTCAGCGTAAGCTTGGGCATCTTCGACTTTAACTGCTCTTAAGTTATTGAGGTCAGTTTTGTTGCCAACAAGCATCACGACAATATTGCTGTCAGCGTAGTCTTTCAGCTCTTGCAGCCAATTTTCAACGTCTTGAAAAGTATGCAATTTGGTGATGTCGTAGACAAGCAGAGCAGCAACAGCTCCTCTGTAGTACGCGCTAGTAATAGCCCTGTACCTTTCCTGTCCGGCAGTGTCCCATATTTGAGCTTTAATTATCTTAGAACCGCACTCAATTGTCTTCGTTACGAACTCGACTCCGATGGTTGTTTTTGACTCGAGATTAAACTCGTTTTTTGCGAATCGGGAGAGGAGGTTCGACTTCCCAACACCAGAATCTCCAATAAGCACGACCTTGAGCAGGTAGTCGTATTCATCATCTCCTCTTGAAGTCATTTAGGCAAAGTATGAAAAATTATTAATTCAATTTCTAAGGAAAAAAAACTTGCTTTAAAAAAATCTAAGCTTACAGTTGTTTATAAATTTATTGTG
The DNA here is from genome assembly GCA_021441665.1 of Euplotes cf. woodruffi 2 WChen-2021. Taxonomy (NCBI): domain Eukaryota; phylum Ciliophora; class Spirotrichea; order Euplotida; family Euplotidae; genus Euplotes; species Euplotes cf. woodruffi 2 WChen-2021. The sequence continues at coordinate 11,669 of JAGYYN010016626.1, read as the reverse complement.
ACTTTGGCTTTTTTTATGAGGAAAATAGAAAACGATTGGATTTTCGGAATTCATTAATTATAAAATAAATTATTAGTACTGAGTATGATATAAAATGTCTACATTGAACTTCTTCTTGCGAGGAAAGAAGGCTTGAACGGGATTATCATTTCGTTCTTTTTCATGCTCTTTGTCCTTATTTCAAGTCAATGCTCCCCATTTTTAAGAACATGGGAGAACTCGACTCCTGCAAATGGATCTGTGGTAGATTCACTGCAGGCTTGAGTATCCTTATCCTCCTCATTTTCTGCTTCGTTAGCATCATTCGTATTATTAGGTTTACTGTCGTCGAAATTAAATCTATCTATTCGACATCATGGTTGTTCTGTTGTGGAGAAGCTTCTCAAGTCTCTCCGACTAATCGAGCCGAAGTACTCGAAAAGGATGTTATCTACAAATTTTTTGCTGGCTTTGCCCATCAGTGAGATCAGCTTGATTTCATCCTTTGAGGTAGGCTGTTCAATACCGATACTAGTTTTGCTCTCTTTTACTTTTGTATCTTTGTCGTTGAATGCTTTTAGTATTCTATCATAATACAGCAGCGTGCTGTCATACAACTTCTTAATAAGCGCAGAGTCTTTTCCCATGGTTATCATCCAATACTTTTTAAACTGAGTTTTATCAACATTCTTTTCTTTTATTGCTTTGTAAAAATTTTTGAGGAAGATAGAGTCTTTTCCTTCAAAAATAGTATTCATGACGTTTTCATATGCCGGGGTCCACTTGCTGTCGATTTTTGAGACATCGAAGGATTCAAATTGTTTTAGTCGACTGCAGATCAAAAATCTAACAAACTTGACGATAACTTCAGTTCTGGTTTTATCAAAAAGTTTGTGAGTCCTTTGAAATAAAAATCCTTTGACTGTGAGTGAGTGTGTTTCAAAAACAGAGTAAACTAACTTCAGATTGTGAGCTTTGTAACCGACCTCAAGCGCGGTCTTTACGAAAGTCGACGTTTCCTGTAGGAATATAGTCTCAAAGGTCTTGTAAAGCTTATCGAACTCGACATCAGTGCAGTTCATATAGTGAACCAGCTTTTCATTGATTGAGCCATCAACCAGGGCTTGGAAGAACATTTTGAGTACAATTTGCATTGAGCTGTTGTCTCTAAGCACAGTTTTATCTCTGATATGCTGGATCATGTCTTTGTGATACTCCTGGATGCAGTAGGTAAACATTTCCTTAAGGTACCCCATCATTTCCGGTGTGAGCACTTCCTGGCTCCAAATTCGCGTCATCATTCTAAACACGGTAAATTTGTAATTTGTTTCTGGCCATGAGTCTCTATAGCTGCTGTTGAAGCTTCTTTCGAAATTAGAGAGGAGGTCAGAAAGCTTCCAAATAGAATTTGAGAAGGCGGCCCACCTCACCGAATATTCATAAAAGAACTCGCCACACTTAGAACTATAGCCATTGTCTGGTTTACTGTTTGCAATCGTTGTATTATTCCTGTAAATAGTGTGTCGATGTTTATCTTCAAAATTCACCATATTTTTCGTGGCCTCACTGGTGTACAAGTCTAGTCAGTCGAGATTATCCTTTTCTTTATTGACTGTTATTCCCAATCTGCCCAGTATTGTGATCCTATGAATTTTTCATCAGTATTTAACTAAAGAAATCAAGGCGAAATGCAGCTGCGCCATCACTGAGATTTTCGGAGCATTTTGGACCGCGTTCGAATTGTGGAGATAAAAGTTTGAGTTCAACACGTAGATACTCTCCAGGTTGTTAAATTTTCCGAATTCAAATTCGGAAATTGGAGAAAAAGCATTCATTTTAGAGTGGCATTTGTTTAAAATTTCAAATAGATTCTCCTGCATTGTTGTATCCAACTTGGAGAACGAGTTACGATGAAATGAAGGCAATGTGTTTTCTGGATTTTGCAGAACCATAGAAATATTGACCATTTTAGATTTTAAATTTTCTGGCCAACTCTGCTTCAACTGCAGGCCTTCTTTTAATATCTCCAACCAATTATTTCCGTCACTCAAAGTGGGGGTCGAAAAGTCTTGGGGACCAAGTTCGTAAGAAATTGAGTGAATAATCATCCTGAAACAATGTAAATCGGACGAGAATAGCCTCATTACTTCCCGTTTGGCTAATAATTTTCTTGCTTGAGCAGTCTTTCTAAATAGTTGTTTCGAGGTCAAAGAAAGGTGCATAAGATCGCTAAATGTAACATAAGTTCCGATGATATAAAATAGAATTTGTGGTATGACTTCCATTCTTTCCTGATATTTATCCAAATTATACAGTTTGTCTCAAACTCAGTCGGCGCGGTCGTCCTCTATTCACCTATCCTCCAGTCTATGTATATCCCAAATGAACTGTATTATTCTCTATTCAGATGGGGAAGGGAACTAAACCAGTGCGATGATCATTACACCCCAAATATATTTATAAATGCTAGTTTGCGTATTTTAAAATTCTACCTTTAACTGCGTATTTTATATACTGATTAAAGGAAGATTGGTAAATGCAAAAATCGGGGTTTATGGTTTTTTTGGATCTTAATGCCCTTTTGATTTTGAAGGGGTTAGACTATGATTTTGGAAATGAGGTTGAGCATGGAAGGTTGAGATTAAACGAGGATTTTGAGGTGAAGGGAATGTGGATATAGTTGAGTTGGAGATTGCTTTTTGAGTTGGTATTTAGCTTTAGTATTTAGAATATGGATAATATATTGGGTTTTATGCAGATTTTTATTATTTAAACGAGATTGGATAAAACAGAGAGGAAACTGGGTGTTTATTTTGTACAAAAAATTCAGTTTTGGAATTAGTTGCAGTTTAATGTTGGTATTTCAACCTCAAACATTTTTATAATCTTTAATTACCAAGTATGAAAATTAATAATTAGGGATGTGTTATATTAAGTTAATTTGAAAATCACTATCTTAGTGTTATTGTTCGTAAGTGCTTTCTTCGTATCTGCTGAAAAGCATGATCACTGGGCTGTCTTAGTTGCCGGATCCAATGGATACTGGAACTACAGACACCAATCTGACATTTGCCATGCTTATCAACTCATGAAGAACAATGGAATCCCTGAAGAAAATATCATCGTATTTGCTTATGACGATATTGCCCAAAATTCTCAAAACCCGTTGAAAGGGCAAATATTCAATCAGCCAAACGGAAAAGACGTCTACGCCGGATGTAACATTGATTACAAAGGTGCTGATGTAAACCCCACTAAATTCCTGGAAGTAATTACTGGACAAGGAGAAGGAAAAGTACTGAAGTCAGACTCAAAGAGTAAGGTCTTCATCAACTTCTCAGACCACGGTGCGCCAGGACTAATTGCCTTCCCATCAGCTTATCTGTACGCTAGTGACTTCAACACTGCTCTGCATAAAATGAAGGACCAGAATATGTATGAAAAGCTGACAATTTATATCGAAGCTTGTGAATCTGGATCAATGTTTGAAAACATTCTTGATGAGAACATCAACATCTACGCTACAACTGCTGCCAATCCAACTGAATCATCATGGGCTTACTACTGCCATCCAGACGACGTTGTCAACGGAGTTCATATCGGATCTTGCTTAGGAGACGAATACTCAATTTCGTGGATGGAAGACACTGAAAGTGCTGACGTATGCGCAAAGACTCTCGACCAACAGTTCACTGACGTCCAGACAAGAACCAAAGAAAGCCATGTTATGGAGTACGGATTTAAAGGATTCAAATCAGAGGTCATTGGCAACTTCCACGGAACCTGTGATTCAAAGACCACTGTTCAAGCATTCTTGAGAAACATGAAGAGACAGAACACCCAAAACCAACAATTCGCTAGAGTTGACTCGAGATATGCTAAACTTGAATACTTGTACAACAAGTACATGAGGACTCACTCTGCCGAAGACTCTGCTGAACTTGAGGCTGAACTAAAGAGCATGAGAAGCATTGAAGATAGATTCGATTCAATGAGAAATCAACTGAATCTTGACTTTGAAAACAGACAGCCAGTTTTGAACTTCGACTGCTATAGTAGCATGATCAAGGCGTACAATGAAAGATGCGGATCAAGCGAGTACGACTTGAAGTTCTTCCACCACTTCGTCACAATGTGCAACGCAAACATGAGCTCGAACCAGATGACGAGCATGATCTCTAACATTTGCTAGTTATAAGACCAATCATAAAAATCTTATTAAAAGTAATTGCTATTCAAATCTGAGACCAAATAATTTTAATTTAACATTTGAATCAAAATTATTAAATTTTATTTCAAAACTGCATATGGAGGTGACTAAAGTCCACGTAGCTAAGTCAGTGAAGAGCAGCTCAGCTAAGAACGAGTCTGTGGAGACTCGATCGAAGACAAACAGAGACACCACTCGGAACAATGAAGTTCAAAATCAGCAGATCTCCCATACAATTAATATTCAAAATAATGTAAGTTTGAACCAGTAATTCTATAAGAACTCAAAACATGCGAAATATGATCAGCTTTCAACTGGTAAGGACTCCTGCTAATAAATGTCGTTTTATTTTAATAAATCGAATACTTGGCATCAGCGATAATTAACAAATATTTTACATTTCATTTGTGTTGATCAAAAAATACGAAGGCAGTTAGATTTTGAATAACTGATAGATGTGGCTGTTACTTGAACTTTACATCGCTGGTCTCAATCATTTTATATCACTTGAAAGAGTAATTTTAGAACACAGATTTATTAAATTTCATATTTAAGATAAAAGCATATTGTATAATAATACGGTATATGTGATGTAGCTGGTCAGATAATTGAAAATCATCAAATATTTATTTTCAGTTATGAAATTAAAATTTTCATATGTTTAAATGTTTTCACTAATAAAACAATAAAATCTCTATTTCAGAATAATTAATAAGTAATAAAAAAGCAAATGTTAATTTATTGATATTTAGGATTAACTCCTTCGACATCTAAAATTGAGCATTACTTCAAGCAGATCCTAAATTCAGTTAAAGACAGAAAATAAAATAAAACAGAAAGCTAAAGCGTAAAAGTTGTTTTGGTTTGTAACTAATTTTTATACAGTCACAGTTGAGATCGTAAGCATGAACAAAACAAGCGACTAAGCAAATGCAGAAAGGGATACAACCGTGCAGCCAGGATAGAGTACTTAGCATACAATCAGTTCACTAAAAAGACCAAGAATGAGTTTAACAAGCTAAAGAAGTCTCTTAGAATAGACCATTACATCGAGCATATCCGGTCAATGTAAATTTTAAATCGTTATTTTTATAGACAAGAAGCAGCAGAGCTTTTGTTAAAAGTATCAGCGAGAGCGACTGAACTCTACCACGAAAATCTTGCTTCTAAATAAACTCTTGCTCGACCAAATACAAATGTTTGAAGCACTACTAGATGACAAAATCGGGAGGGAGATCGCATATCGAAGAATGCATCAGATAAACGAACTTACAAGAGATATTGAGACTTTTACAAATAATAAAATTCAAAAATAACCTCAAAAATATCATTATTGAACTTCCTGAAGAACTAATAGAAAGTAAGTTTACTGATGACCTAAGATTTAGATAAAAATGAAAAATAGCGAGAAGTTGTACTATCTCACTTCAGCTTTGGTTAAAGCATTAATTAGTGATGATGCCTCTGAAGTGCAGGCATCACCAGAATTTGAAAAGCAAAAATCACCAAAAGCAGAAATTTACAAATCACTGAAGTCCAAACACTCAAAAAATAAAAACACATCACAGGAGAAGGAATTAAAAACCAAGCAGGGTCTAGAAAATACTGAAAAGCAGGAAAACGATCAAAACCAGCTTATATCCATCGAAAATACCGAAGGCGAAAAGATATTTAAATTCTATGATCCATATCCAAACTTAGCGACGCCGATAGACAGCCAAAACCTAAAAGTGGAAAGCATCCTCGACAAGCTTGACAGTTTCATGAAGAAAAACAACAGTGTTGTAAATAAGAGCGAAAAAAGCGATAGACACAAGTCAGCGGTTAGCAAGAATATATCAAGGAACGATTCTGATTTCAGGGCTCTGAGTCTTCACTCCGGCATCGAGCACCATTACAGCGGGATTTCAAAAAATCTAAACGACGATGCGAGTAAAGACATCTGGCGGAAGTCCTATGACCTACTGGATAAGATGAATGTTGAAAGGTCGAATAAGCTGTACAAGTACAGACTGAATATCTCAACTCACAACTCAATGCTCTCTAAAGAATTTATGAAGGACCTCTCACTGTACAAAATGAACGTCAAGTATTCATACAGGAGCAAATCAAGACAGGAGAACGACGAGAGCCTAAATAAAAATAAACATAGTAAAGAAACTATACAAGAAAAGCCGAGTGTTGCTCAAAGCACTAAAAATGATGATTTAAAGACGAGGAATACAATGAACCGCAATAGAACAGAAGTCAATATTTTAAAGCAGAAAAATGAAGGATCGAGATATGTATTTAATAATCGAGATGTCGCAGACGAAATGTTTAGACTGATGAATCTCAAGTCCATCCAAACTAATTACCATTTTAGCTAATTCTACTTCAACTTCTTGCAAATATAAATAATATAAATAAAGATAATCCAGTGGGTTTAAAACTTGGGTATGTTTATTGTAATTGCTAATTAATAAATTTGTTAAACATTTAATTGAATAATCAAATAAATATGGATTTTCTGAAAGTAAGAAGTTATATATGATTCAAATTTTGATTTCAGAAGCCCCTGAAATTAGTTAAGATGTCTGCACTCACAGTGGTGTTGTCTGCACTCGTGATGTTCGCAAACAGAAATCTGCAAATATTGTAAGTGTTCATGAAGCAGCGTTTAGCAACTTCAAGACTGAGACTCATCACAGGATCGGTGCTGAGCAAGAGACAAAGTTGAGGTTCTTTGTGATTGGAGACTTCGGAGATGCCAGCAAGTTATACTACCTAAATGCGATTTCGGATACAGTTAAATATCTATAAATAACTTCAAAGACATAGTTAAGTCTGACTTTGTCTAACAGTTCTAAATCTCTCTCCATTTGTAGTTTTTTCTATTTTCCATTAAAAATTTTATTTTATTAAGCATTTAAAATTATATTTGGCATATGTGAATTTCAAATACTAAATACTTTAAGTTTAACTCATATTGAGCATAAAAGATGAAAAATACTTTAAAACTAATTAATAATAACAGTGCATTTACGAACTATAAAAAATGTAGAAAAAGTCAAATTTGCATTAAATAAATTATATAAATATTAAATAACAGCTGAGATTTAGAAATGATCACTTCAAAAGCATACTTGAATGATTCTCTAAATTCTCCAAATATATAATGAGCAATCTGATCCTTAACAGAAATGACTTTCTATCACATTCAGATATCCCTTCCGCGAATGAGACTCTTTTAACATCAGATGCTGCTAATAATGTAAGCTTTACATCTTAAAATATTTAGACAAATTTAAAAAGTAAAGCCGAAGCCAATTCAGTCGACTATTCGCATATAGTTACAGTTGGAGATAACTTTTATACAAACGGCATTGCTCACATCTGGTTTAGATTTATTCCTTGGCTCGTGATGAATACATTCGAAAGAGACGGAGTAAAAGACCTCTCCTTTTACCCCGTCCTCGGCAACCATGATTGCTACTCGGAGTATAAAAATGAGCTTCTTTACCATAAATATAATCCTCGCTGGAACTTCACGAACGATTATTACTTTTTAAAAAATCAGCTGAAAGACGGAAGCAATAAGTACTTTGTGAATCTTATGCTCAACAGCTGCAAACTCGTTTGAGCTGATAAAGGCAATAAGGCTTGTAAAGTAATAATATCATTGCTCTTTTAATAATTCAATGCTGACCGGTATAATTTAGTTCAGTGATCAAGAGGTTGAAGCCCAGTACAAATGGATTGAAGCTCAGCTACAAATCCACTCTGCAGATGATAAAGTTGCCTGGATCGCTGTCACTCTGCATCACCCTGCATTTACTTCACCGTCGTTTAAAGTCAGACTTCATCAGATGTTGCAAAGATACAAAGTCGATGTGATTTTTGCAGGCCACGAGCATTGGGCTGAATATTCAAATATGCCTGCGGATTATTCCTTGCGCCTGCCAAACCAAAAATACGGAGAAGTCCTTTTTGAATGCAAGAACGACGATGAGATCCTTATTCATAATAACAGAACTCAATCGTTTGTAAAAGGAAACCATCTGCATATGTTCGTTGTTGGAAATGGAGGAGCGAACACAAGAAATTTTTGTCCTCATAAAGACCAAGACGGAGAAGTGTATTTCCGCAATATTCAAAACCACGGCTTTTTAGATGTCGAAGTAAGATCTTTATGTTATTGTGTAGATCACCGAGAATACGTTCACTGTAAACTTTTGGATAATCCCCAACAAAATTATATACACTGTCAAGATCACCAAATAAAAAATCGTTAAATGATCATTCCTATTAATCCTTCAATATGCTTTATATTAAAATAATAATTATAACTATCTGAATTGTAATTAACAAAATTCGAAAATTCAGAGATTGAAGTGAGACTGAACTTAAACATTTAAGATTTTTAATATTAAAATCCATAAAGTCTACTTTTTATTAATTTGATTTAATAAAAATTTAAATACAATAAAAAATCTCACTCAGCCTAGTTATCTCCATAATTTCAAAATTATAAATGAAACAAGAAAAATGTAGAATGTATTGAATTATTAAGTTATTCGATAAAAGGGAAAATCTCGCTTAAATCAGAGTTTTTATCTTGGTCTTTTTTGACATGTTTTGCAAACCTAAGCCATTTGGTTCAGATTACACTGGGCTAAGGTTTATTATAAGCAAGCAAAGCTAGTGTTACCCAAAAATACGAGGTTTATATAGTGCTTACTTCTGCAACTCAGTGTCTATGTGGCTGAGTAAATTCTGAACGACCATTTGATTTTGGACTGGTAATGGGGACTTAAATCTTTTACTTACAACTAGATTGTAAAGACTAAAATGACGTACCTTGCTCTTTAAAGACATACTTTGCACTTGCATCTGGATCTCTCACGTTTACTGAATTCTGTCTCTGCGTGAAATTAGTTGATTTATATCAGCTGAGGTTTAAGTTCTTCTTAACGCTTTGCTTGATGTCAGCTGGATATCGGTCAAATCCTTTGCTGTTATTATTTTTGTTGATGTTGTATATCGTTTTGGGTTGATTCTGTTCTTTATTTTAAAATTTCAGTTTCCATAGGTCGGCTTTATACACCTCCATTTTACTTTCTTCTGCTCAAGTTCATTATTTTCGATCTTGATCGAAGGTGTTGCAGCAAGGAAGCTCGATTTTTATCATTCTTTGTGTTGTGCAATTTGCATTTTGAGAGTCACTATCACAAGATTGTAGAAATCCTGTGGTGTTGAGCATATTTTGTCAGTCGTGATCTTTAGTAAATTTATGTTCAGATTCTTTGTACTCCATGCGCTTTTTCTCTCTCATTCTTATAAACTGCTTTTTATTTCAAGCTTGCTTTAAGCATATGCTGTACAACAATCTAAAGTAATTATTTAAAATACGATATCTACTGTCAGTTAGCTTAAATAGATCAAAAAAGAATAAAAAGGTATTTTGTATTTATAACTTATCAAAATACTGACAGATTTATGATTATTCAACTCAAAATCCCTGCTGCTCTGAAAATGCATTTCATCTTTATCATCACCATCATATCTCCTCTCGATGCTATTTTTCAAACTCGTTGTATCTTTGAAGAAATTTCGAGCTGTGGCGTCTTAAAAGCGGAAAGATCCTATTATTTTGCTTATTATCATTATCACAGTCCAAATTAAGCAGTCAATGTTTTTGAATCTTTACAACTGGGCTCAGGTGATAAGTATTGAAGTTCACAGTGGGTCACCAGGCATCTTGACTGCCCAAGTTAAGTTCTATATTCAGCGGGTAGGCGCCTGAAGCCTTACTAGCTGCATTCCTATCCTTGGAGCGAGTCTGGTCTTTCTTCCTGTCTCTAAAGCAATAAAACTATAAAATACCTGAGGTGTTTATTTCGCGAATTATCAATAAAATTGCTCTCAATGTTGCGCTCGATGGCTTTGCTTTCACTGTCATCACGACTGCCTTTGTATTTAAGGCCTGAGTGGAGAATCCCTTTGATCGAAGAGAAGTCCTTATTCCTCTGGTTAAATAACTTCTTTGTGGCCGAGGTGTTCTCTGAGACCATGTGCTTGATCTTGGCTTGGATGTACTCTTCAAACGGGTCGTTGGTGATGACTATATTTAAGTATTGGTCTTTTTGGTTACCAACTGCGCACTAAAATAATTTAGAAAATATTATAAAATTACTAATTATCTGGAGGTCGGTAAGAATCAGTAAAAGATGCTATTTTTTAGGCACGAATAGCGAGAATTATATCAGACTAAAATTACTAATTAAATCGATTTTTTGGTTATTAATTTTTAAAGCAATGAAAGACTGATTGATGATAGATTGGTTAAAAATCTAATTTTTAGGTTTTTACTGCGGAATTTGTGACTGCTATTTTTGCTTTGGATTATGGATGCCTGCTGCACGGTTATTATTGGACTTTTGGAGATTTTAATGCTATTATGGGATTAGATTGGAACGGTGGTGAAAAAGAAGAAATGGTTTTGAGATTGATAAGGAAAGATGTATTTATTTCAAGATTTTATTTTAGTTTTGGAAAATTCGTAGATTTTTGTGATATCAAAGTAAATTATAAATATAAATCTTTTAGTATTTATGTCTATAACTTACTAACGCAATTTAATTAATTATTATAATTTAGTAATAAATTTGCATTAAATCTATTGTCAGGTATATTTTATTAAGCTTAAGTAAAAATTCATTATAACAATAACAAAAGATGATAAAATTTCTATATCCTATTTTATATCTAAAAATCAACTGAATACTCATAATCTTATTAATGTTTCATAGCATTACAAATATCTTCTAATTAATTCTATCAATCTTAACAGCATAAAATAAAAGGTACCCCTACCTCTCCTTCAAAATCCACCTATAATCCCAAAACTCTCAGTTATAAATTTGTCCTTAAAAATACACAAAACGATATTATTTCTCAGCAAATCCTACTCTTTCCCTTGATCATTTTCATGGTATTTTTGGCCTTCTTTTCATCTCTATATTAAGCCTAGTAAAAAACCGAGATTATCGATTTTAACACTGAAAAATTACATTTTTTGGCGTAAAGAAATCAAATAAAAAGCAACTTAAGCATAAAAAATATTATTTCATTATTGATTAATAATTATTTAATCTTTACAACTGTTGCCTGTCCTCGTTGATAACCAAATGAAAGAGGAACAACAACCCAAATTAATAACTAAAGCCAACAAATTTATTTAGCAAAGTAAATATACAGTCACTATCGTTAATCTTACCATATTGAATGCAGATTCATAATATTTTTATTTTATTTCAAATTGAGATGGTAAAATTAGCTAAAGAAAAATCTTATTATAAATGGGGCTTAATTTGAATATATTTGATATTTGAGCTACTACAGGAATACTTGCTTGCATTCTTTAGCAACTCAATCGCTTACCCTCAGAAGAAATAATTCAATTACGACTCTTTTTTCGGCTCAGCTTCGTCATCGCATT
>JAGYYN010016610.1:0-14565 GCA_021441665.1 Euplotes cf. woodruffi 2 WChen-2021 | reverse complement strand
GTGAGTGATGGTTGAGGTAGTGTGGAGTTTTTGGGACTGGCTACATGCACGCATCAGATAGAATGTGGACATTGGAGAAATTCAGGCGGCTATCTAGAGGAACACTTTCTGAAATACTTGGTGAAGAGGCCTACCCTATTGACTACTTCACGAGACAATTTGGCTTTGACGATGTCGCAAAAGCAGCTCTGAAAAGCTTAGATTCCGAAATACTCAGAGACTTCGAACTCATCGCCGAAGGAGTCAACGAATTCGCCAGAGATAATATTTTACCAATTGAATTCTACATCCTCGGAGTCAAGTTGGAGCCTTTTGGAGCAATGGATCTTCTGTCGGTTGAGAAATTCCTCGATTTTGTAGTGTCTTACAACTATCAGATGGAGATAACAAGAGATATCGTATACTCTGCGACGAACTCAAGCGATATGGCTGAGAAGTACATGCCTTACAGAAATAAATACTACAGACACAACAACTACCCAACTATCGAGGACGAAGAGTTGATCAAGCAAGGCCTGTTCGTTAAGGATGGCATGAAGACTGCATCAAAGAACTTTACTCCGACAAACAGCAAATTTGACGTCACTAAATCAGATATCTATGAAGATGTCAAAAGGACTCTTGGAATGATTCATTTCGAAGGCAGTAACGGATGGGTCATTCATGGCAATCACACAAAGAGCGGAAAACCAATATTATCTAGTGATCCTCATTTAAACAATATGGCTCCTTGTCTTTGGCATTTTGCTGAAGTTACTTTTGAAGACAAAGCAAATAACAGGAATATAACTCAAGTCGGAAACTATGCAGTTGGACAACCTTGGATAATGATGGGTAGAGCACAGCATATATCCTACACAATCACTGCACTTCACGGAGATACTGTCGACTTATATAAAGAGACCTTTGTTGATGATGGCAAGTTCTACATGTTTGATGGCCATAAGCTTACTGTCAAGCAAAGGAAAGAAATTATCAAAGTCAGGAATCCTTTTACCCAATCTGGATATTCAGTCAGAGAAATTTTAGTCAACTCAACTCACCACGGTCCTTTGATCCACGACCCGTTCAATTTAGCATACGATTTTATGAAGAGACTGCCATACAAATCGTTCTCAACAAAAGATATTGCTTTCCAGTGGGTTGGATTCATGGGGGTTTCTCACTTTTTCCACAACAACAAATGTCTGAACAGAGCTGAAGACGTTTACAAAGCTTTTGATTGCCTCAAGAATCCAGGGACTCAAAATATAAACTATCTAATTGCTGATCAGAAGGGAAATATTGGCTTTACTCCTGTCATCAGCTATCCGATTAGAAAGCATCCTTTTGCAAGTGCTTACATCCAAGACGGAAGCAACAGCGAAAATGACTGGAAAGGATATGTACCGTTTGAAGAACTGCCCAAGGTCATCAACCCGCAAAGGGGATACATCGCCAATGCGAATAGCATGGTCACTACTCAAAATGTCAAATATGGAGTTGGAACCTTAATGTGCTCTCCTGCAAGAGTGCTCAGAATCCAAGAAATGGTAGAATCTCAAATCAAAATTGGTAGAAAGCTTACAGCTGAAGACATTTTACTCATGCAGATGGACACTGTCGATGTCAATGCAAGGTAACTTACTATTTTAACTTTTATAGAGTTATTCATCAATCACTAATGCTTAATATTGATAAAAACTGGGACGTAATCATGAAAAACATTGAGCCGGAGTTTAAGCTTGTACTCAGAGACTTTAGACGCCATCTTCATGAATGGGACCACGACTATAATGTTAATAGCACACAGGCTTCAGTATTTGCAATCTGGGAAATGGAATTCCAGATTAGCTTCCTCGCAGACCAGATTCCAGACAGAAAGATAAGAGAAACAATGTCAAATCAGCCAGACTCAGACCTTTATTTAATGTATATCTTGGAAGGACTTGAAAACGATCCGCACTACATGGACAAGTACTGTACTTCAAGCTTCAAAATGTTCGGTAAAGAGCACTCGACCTCTGAACATAAATGTTTAATGAGTCTTGCGTATTCAGCTGTCTACTCATGGAACCTTTTATCACGAAAAGTATCAAGCAATCCAAAAGACTGGAGGTGGGGAGCGATACACAGACACTACTACGAGCACATTCCCTTTTCTCTGATTCCTGGATTTAAAAGCATATGGCATAGAGAGGTCGATGCAGGAGGATCAAGAAGAACAGTCAATTTCGCTCTCTACGACTACTACAACCACGACTTGGAATCGAAGATATTCCTTCGATCAAACTTCGCTTCGAATTTCAGAGCGTCGATCGATATGGCAAGCTACTCAGAGCCTGAGAAATATCCAATGTACATGAGTATCGACACGGGCATGTCTCAGTCACCATTTTCTGAGTATTACTTCAACATGAACAAAATGCATTTTTCACCAAAGGGATATAAAATGGAGATTGGGCTGGAAAACGCGATCAAAAATGCAAAGCATAAACTCGAGCTAGTTCCTGCAGATGAATAAGGCCGATGCTTTAATCATTGAAACTTTAAGTTTCTCCATTATCTACTGAATCGAATCAGTTTCAATTTGGATTTGATTTAAACAATATAAGCAAGGTTGAAAACCATAATTTAATTATATGGAATCAGTTAATAAATCACATTCCGATTTCAATATTTTTGAAAGTGATCCTCAAATAAGTCAAGACTTCAACAGCAACATGAGCTTTAAAGAATTCAAAATTAACACTGTCTGTGCCAATGATGCTAAAATTGAAGCTTCAAAGGATTTTAAGAGCTCGTACGAAAGAATTTGAATTACAGAGCAGCATTCGTCACCTTGAAATAAGCTTTCTGACTTGTCTCCGTCCGATTTTGGAAAGCAAAACAGGTTCAGAAAGGATGTCTGATTTAAAGCGATATTAAGACAGTTTAGAAAGTACTATATCGATGATTTCATCTCGAAGACTGGGTTCAATCGGGCGAATAAAAATAGTGTTTCTCGAAGAAAGCAACTAAAAAATCTTTCACTAACTTATTGTCAAACGAAAGGATATATAGAAGTCTCTAGAGAAATTCCTTTTTATCTTGTATCGCTGATGTTCCACGAGGACTTAAAGAAAATAGCCGAGGTGGAGTTGCTAAGCCACATAGATTTAAACAAGAAGAAAATCATATCGATGTGTGATGCAATTCACAACTGCACAAAGTACTATTCAGATCCAAAGCTAAAGAGACTTCTAAAGATCATAGAAATTAAATACTTGCTTCAGGAGTTTATAGTCCATCAGCTCCAAAGCTTCGACGGACAGTTAACATTCAACGGAGGTGAAACAGAAGGAGGAACTAATCATATGAACTTGAACTGTTCTCACTTCGAAATGTTTAAAGAGTTTATAGACTCTGAATAGCTGTAACTTTTAATTCCTCATAATAAATTTATTCAAAATAAGTTATTAATTTTATTCTGAAAAATTCTGAAAAATTCTGAAAAACTGGATGTCTCGGGTAATAATAATTTTCAAGTTGTATCAGTTTATCAGCAAACGGCGCTATAAATAATTGATACCATAACTCTTCAAAGCTTTTAGTTTAATATTTATATGCTGCGTAGTGGCAATTTTGAAATATTTATGTTTCTGATTAATTTGAAATAAGTTATGTGCTGCCTGAATTTTGAATACCAAAGCGGTGTAAGTGACTATAAATTGCATTTTAAGAACAAGTACAATCGTGATCAATTTTAATCCTATAGATTTCAAATATTTATACTATTACGTATTTATTTGCTATAAAATATGTCGATTTTAATAATGTTCACTTTTTCTCAAAATATATAACGCGAGAAAAATTAGGAAATAATTGCCGATTGATATTTTAACTCCCGTTAATAGCAACTTATCTGCATACCATTAATCTGTTAGAAGGAGAACAAGCAGTAAGCACGATTTAAAGATTTGGTAATTTTCAATGATGGTTCCAATAGGTCCGACTCTATTAGTAAAATAATCCACTGATATAATAACTCTGGAACCTGAATTGTCGACACTAAATAATCCTACAACAGTCATTCGATCCGTTCGAGCGAGCATTTCTTGCTCAATGACACAATTAATTTCAAATGAGGAAATGAAATACTTAACACGACGGGTGCGAAACATCTCATAAAATCAACATGCATAAATTATTCAATTTAGTGACGACAGTAAAATCCAAAATCTCGGTTGATGAGAATCAGTCTTATCTGTAATGCAACTTAATTATAGAAATAATTAAAGATTATTGTAAATTCATAATGGAGAATTCCTCTGTGCCTGATGGATATATAACTCCGCTGTTCTATTGGGATGAGGAAAACACCAGCAACAAACTCAAAATAGACGAAGACAGGCAGACCATCAAGGTGATCAACGGCGCGGGCTTTAAAACTTCGTTTGGAACCGAGGCTTTCACTGAAAATGAGAGATACTATTTCGAAATTAAAATCATTAAAGGCACTCTTATTAAGATTGGTGTCAGCAGGAGGATGAAGTCCCTTAATCAGGCTTTTACAGACGGACCAGAGGGCTGGGGCATCTACAATGGCGAAACACGCCATAACAGCAACGCACTCGGCGATAAATACGGAGATCGAGTCAATCCTGGAGATGTCATCGGCGTCATGGTCGATATGGTCGACGGAAAAATCAGTTTTTCGTGAAATGGAATATGATGGGGAGTTGCTTTTCAAGGAGAAGAACTCAAATCGGGAGAGCTTTATCCTGCTGTCGCGCCAATTTATCTTAATGATGAATATAAAGTAATACATCCACAACCAGAAGATTAAATAAAATTGTTAGTGACAGGTGTATATATTAGATATTAGTGCTTTTCTCTCATATATCTCGATTTCAAGACAGGTCATTAATATTTGAAATTACATATTTATTATATCAAATCTCGCATGATCAATTACATAAAGCATATACACAATTTAACCCACTGCTTTTTTATTTTGAATAAAATATAGATTGAGGATTAAACAGTTAATTTGTCTTAGAAATAGCTTTAGGAAACACGAACTCAGTTTTGAGTTCTTCAACAT
This sequence comes from Euplotes cf. woodruffi 2 WChen-2021, assembly GCA_021441665.1. NCBI lineage: Eukaryota > Ciliophora > Spirotrichea > Euplotida > Euplotidae > Euplotes > Euplotes cf. woodruffi 2 WChen-2021. Next base: position 9,500 of record JAGYYN010016610.1, on the reverse strand, counting down.
CTTCACGGTTCGAGCTGAACATCTGTTCTGATCAATCGATCGACTCTGAAAAGTCATACACATATTCTTCCTTTTCATTTCTACCGACACTGTCATATTCAGAGACCAGCGGCAGTCAAATATCGTACAACTTTTCGTCAGTTGTTTTCTTATGCAGTAAAATATTATCGCTGAGTTCACTTTCCATATTCTTGAGGTTTCCAATAGAAGAACGAATGGTGATGAAATTTGGAGTAAATATCTCCTCTGCGCTTTCGTTATTGTTGTTCTGGTACTTGTCTTCACTTCTCTGAATGATAATCGACTCCAATGAGATCTGTTCCTCAGAATTTTCATCTCCTATGCTATTGGCATTCTGTCTGTACCGGTTCTCACTGATCGTCTTTTTGACTGAGTGAGAGCATTCGGAGTTTGGGAAGGCTATAATTTTAATCTATTGGTAAATGCTTTCAAATCAAAAAATAACCGTTTTTCTTACTTATTAAATCTTTTGAATTGAAAGACTGCTTGTCTGCAAAGTTATCAGGCATACTGTATGCAAATGGGTTGAAAAGGTTATTAGTTTTAGTACTTGGCATCCTTAAATTGCTCTTCAAATTTTCTAAGCTGTCTCCTTGATTATATGCACTACTTTTATTACTCCTTTGCACTAATAAACTTATTTTTGGAGACTCGTTGATTTTCATTTCACTTGGAGATAACGGAAACTTATCTCAAGCAGCTGAAAGCAAATTTTTAGCATTTTTATTACAAATATACTCTTGGAGAGGTTTGTTCTTTGATAAAAGCTCGTTATCTCTCGAATTTCTGACATCTTGATCAGAGAAGAGCTCACTGCTGATTTTGTTATTATAGCTTTGTTTGTTTTCCTGCTTTTCCTTAAAGCAAGATATATCTTCACTATAGCTGTGTCGAGCTTTTGAACTTTGGCTGACTCTTATGTTTTCAACAGCATGATTTAGATTGAGAAAAACTTCTTGTTCGTGACTGCGCATTAAAACCTCGTCTCCTGATTCATTTTCATCATTTAAGTGTCGTTGGGTGTTAGCATCGTTCTCAGTCTCTTCTTCATTTTCAGCTTCTTCAATAGTCGACTGGTTCGCATATAAATCGTGATTAACTTGATTTATATTTTTGACTGCTCGACGATGAAATGCTTTTGAAAGTCGATAATCAGTAATATATTATAAAGAAGATTAGAAAACCTTTCGCAGAAAGGAAGTCCGTCAATATCAACGTCTTTGAACTCAATATCATTCGAGTAGATTTTGCGCATGCCGTGAGTAAACTCATCGACAAGCTCGAGGAGGTAATTTTCAGCATTTACATACTCAGCAATGATTCTATTTTCAGTCTCTCTTTCCTCTTGGAACTGTTCCTTGATCTTTTTGATGTTTCAGTCCTTTTGGTAGATGATTGCCTCGTAGTGCTTTAACTTGACGGAGTCTTCATTAGCTTTGAGTTTAGCATCTTCAAGAGACCTCTCCATCACAGCCATTTGCGATTTGAGCTTTTCAAAGTCTGTCTTTAGCCTTGTGTTTTCTTTCGTAAGTGCATTGATCCGATTTGAATGCAAATTCTGCGGGGGTTTAGAGCCTGAGCTTTTTATAATACAGCTCACGTTGGCTGTGTTGTTATGCGAGATGAAAGACCGGTTTGTCTGGTTCCTCTTTAAGTCTAGGTAGTTTTGTTCCCCTGTGCCTCCGCTCCGGATTGCAGAATACGACTCGTACACCTGCTTGTCTTTATTGCCAGCATAATTAGCTGCTGATAAGTCTGTAAAGCTTTTGCTGCAGTCTTTCGACGCATAGAACTTTTGGCTGGGATTCAGGTACTTTTTAATAAAAGCCTTCGATGGTTCCTTCCCCACCGATCCGACTTTTGAGTTGTAGCTTAATGCATTTGGAAGCGTCTTGAGCTTCGCGAAATTGTTTCTCGAAAGATTCGAGTTTTCTGATGCCTTTGGGACACAGAAAGATCTAAAATAACTTGGTTAGATTTGTGTTATAAGGTATTCAAAATTATTTTTAGCACTGTTTGATTAATTAAGATTGAATGCAGATTTCTTACATTTTGTCTTTGTATTCCCTCTGGACTGAAGAGTGGTCAATAGTCCCGTTAGATTTGTTCGATAATGTTCACTGAATTGAGCTGCTCAACGACTGATCTTCTGTCTGCTTTTGGTAGTTTTGAGACACAACAAGAATCTGCATTGGATTCAGATTGTTCCTTGCAGTTAAACTACTCATTGTTTTTGGTTGGTTTGTTGTCGCCATGATTTGATGATCCATTTTTATAGATAAATTTTCAAGGTCTTTCATGTTCTTTCTTTTTATACTCCTGTTAATTGTTGATTCAATTTTATTTGACTGGAAAATATTATTTGGTGATGGGGAACTGAACCGAATCTCTGTAACAAGCTTATTATCAGAATATTAAAATTCTATAAAATTATGAAACTGTTGTAAAATTTTTTATTTCATATTTAACAATATTATTTCGACTAAATTTATTTAAATTTTTTATCATCAACTTAGTAAGTTTTCAGTATATTTATTATTTATGGAATACAAAAAGTATCAGATTAATTTAGTATTTAAATATTTAAGTAAATATTCTTATGATTTATTCATCAATTTAAAGGTTAATACATGCTCTTGGCTGATGTATCAATATAAAAAATTATTCGCACAGTTTTTACCAAGTAAATAACAAAGCCCAAATTTACATATTATTTATAATAAATAAATTTTAAAGTTTTAACAGTAAAATTACCTATTTTTAATTCATATATAATGCAAAATCTGTTTCCAATCACATTTAAATTCAGACAAAATGAAATAAAAACTGCATCGTACTCGATATTAAAATCTTAGCAACATATCTATTACCTCCGCTTTTATTACTCTCTTTGTCGAATTTGTAAAGTGTTGGCTTTTTCATTTTGCAACGGAACTGAATTAAAATTATATAATTATTCAACTTAAATTCCTCATTACAGCTGAATATTCCTTTTTACCTTATTGCTGCGAACAAGCTCCAAATGCAAAAAAATATTTATTTGCTAAGTTAAAACTGCGATCTGTTAACCAAAATAAATAAAGTGGAGTTGAATGAGGCAAAGAGAACAAAGCAGATTGAAGGTATTAGTTATTTATATTTACATTTTCTTCTTGTTCTTTGGTTCTCTCAAGCTCATTCACTTGTAAAACTCCATGTAATCGATCTTTCCGTCGCCGTTGTAGTCTCACTCCTTCACGATCTCTTCGACCATCGCGTCGTCCACCGACACTTCGTCGTTGGATTCGAGGATCTTCTTCAGGTCTTTAGAGTCGATGATTCCGTCGCTGTTTTTGTCGAAGAACTTAAACGCCGCCTCAATTTTATTCGCGTCTTTCGTGATCAAGTCGTTCATCGTGGCTGCGATGAACTCTGAGTAGTTGATTGCTCCGTTTTTGTCCATGTCGATGCTTAAAAGGATGTTTTGCAGATCGACATCGTTGGTGCCTGCTCTTTCTGTTACCTCTTGCAGTTCCTATAGAATTTATTAGTGGCTCGGTCTTTGGTTGGATAAATTATCACGATTTGATCTAGAATAACTTACCTTGATTGTGATGTATCCGTCTTTGTTTTTATCTATCTCCTCGAATAGTTTATTTCTCAGTTAAAACATCGTCATCTGAAACTCTTGTTGATAGGTAAGTGAGCACAGCTTTTCTAAACTTTGTTTTATTTTGGAACTCTCTCAGTCTTTTGATCTGGGCTTCTAATATATTTCCCTTATTTACTCTTAGATAAAAACTTCTGCATCCATGGGTGTGAAAGACACTTCTTTGCAGTGATTCTATTAGATTCATCTTGGAAGATTTGTGATATTAAGTCTTTTGCTTCATCAGAGATGTCTCCCCACGCATCGTCGTCAAATTCAAAATCACCTCTTTTGATCAATTCCATTGTTTCAGCATCGTCTTCAGAGGCAAAAGGAGGGTATCCTCAAAGCATGATGTAAAGAATGACTCCAGCAGACCAAATATCTCATTTGCTTGAGTAGTTCATCGACAGGACTTCAGGAGACATAAAGAACAGAGTTCCTGCTTTAGTCGTCATTCTCTTCAATTTCTCCTTGCCTGTGGCTCCGAACGCCATGAAGGATCAGGAGAGGCCAAAGTCGATGAGTTTGACTCATAACTCGCCGTCTTTTGCTTTAAGCATAAAGTTTTCCGGTTTCAAGTCTCTGTGACAAATTCTGTTCTTGTGGCAGTACATGATCGACTGCATTATCTGCTGAAAGATCTTGGCTGCAATATCTTCAGTGAGGAATTCCTTTTCAACAATGAAATCAAAAAGTTCACCGCCAGTGCATAACTCTTGAACTAAGTAGACATTGACCTCGTCTTCGTAAATTTCAAACAGTTTAATGATGTGTGGGTGGTCGAGAGTCTTGAGTGCATTGACTTCGTTGTAGAATCTCTGGAAGTTTTTGATCTTATTTTCTTTCGATTACTTTAATAGCCCTTTTCTCACCAGTTTCGTTCTCTGTTCCAAGGTAAACGACTCCGAATGCTCCTTCTCCCAATGGTTTTTCTAAATTTTAAATCAGTCAATGCAAATATTCAGAGAAAAATTAAAGAAAAAAATGACTGTAAGCTCACCTGAAAGTTGATAGCTCGATTTTATATCTCCTTTGTTATAAGAGATAAAATGTTCTTTTTTGATAATGAACTCAGACATAATGCGCTTGATGTCGAAGCTGTTCTTTTTGTCTTCAAACGACTGCCTGTCTTTTGAGTAGTTCAAGTCCTCCTCTTCATCTTCATCCATAAAGTCTTTTACATATATACTCTTTTTACTATGCCTGAGGTTAGTACGAACAAGCTAGATTTCTATCACTGTCACTTATTGGTATTTTTACAATAATCTATCTCCAAAAATTAACGAGTTCTATTGATTTATTCAAAAACTTCTACATAGATTTTGGTTAATAATAATTTTGATTTTGTCAAGACTTTTTTACTAAGATTCGAGCATAATTTATAAAGATTCTGCTATTTTAACTAAAGCAACAGCTAATCTCTGCATTTATATAAGATTCACGGTAATTTTAAACTTATTGCGATTTGAAATAATAATTAAAAACATAAATTCTACGGTGGCTAGGTAATCAAACCTAAATACAGCCCAGATTCTTAAATGGTATTTAAGTTAGATTGCTTGATTAAGCTTTGTAAATATTATAAGTTTATATTTTGAGTTCTGCATTTGTCCTTATTCTTGACTTAACTCATTTATCGAACCAAAATAATTACACTTAGATTAACGATTATCAATACATAACAAGATCAGTTAAGCTTTCGCTGTTTGTAATTCAAATACACCATACTTTTAATCTTCCTAGAGAATTGTGCAAGTATTAAAAAGTAAGCAAATAGCAAGTTATTCGTTAACATCTCCGACTAAAGAAAAGAATATAAAATGAGGCAACTTTGATCCTGCTGCAGCTAGATGCAGAGTTGTCAGCTGTATCTCGCTGCACAGTTACTTCGTACCCGTCCTTATCCATATTTATTTAATAATTTTAAATTATCTGCCGAGTGCTGTTTTTATTACTATCGAGATGAAATGGTTTATAATTATACTGACCTTGACGGTGTACTCTGCATATCGGTAGTAAATAAGATTTATCTAAAACCTACGCAACTTAGATCCGTACGGGGATACTCGACTGACTTAAATTGAGTAAAAATGAAGTGTATTTAGACGAGTTGGAAATAATGGCTCGTGGTATTAAGTTATATAAGATTATTCATAATTTGCATGCTCAGACTGTTCAGAGCATTATTACGAGAGTTTATTAATTCTTGACTCGATATGGACCCAATGTTGGTCGATAATTCAGGTAAATTTACTCCAGTTTGGATCTTGTTATAATAATCACCGATTGGTAAGAGTATCGGGGCATGCCCGATACAATAAGAAGTCAAGTTGTCGTAATTTGCTAAATTTGGGTACGAAGAAGCATAATCGGAGTAAAGATTATTCCTCTGAACTTCATTTTTTCAATTTACTCCACTTTCGTAATGTCTTCATAAATCATTCTGCTTATAATTTAATAAATTATTTGAGTTTTCAGATTTACTAAAGTCTTCAAATATGACTGTCGAGTTTACTCAGTCGTTAGAATCAATTGATTTGTATAAAATGGGAACTTGTTTCGAAAAATTTGTTTTAAAGATTTTTGAGTTTTCATTTTTCAAATGCGTCTTTAAATGCGATCGAAGTGATCTCGCTTCTTTAAAACTTTTATAACATTTACTTCATTTATAAGGTCTTTCCCCAGTGTGATCTCGCATATGAGCTTTTAGAGTACTTTTCCTCATGAATCCTTTATCTCAAAATTGTCATTGGAATGGTTTATAGCTCAAATGGCTTCTTTCGTGGTCATTTAAATGGCCCTGAGTGGTAAAAGTTCTTTCGCACCCGTCATATTTTCACATATATGGCTTTTCTCCTGTATGTATCCTCATATGAGTTTTTAAATTCCCCTTTTCCGTGAATCTTTTACCTCATCCGTCGAAGGTGCAGAGGTAAGGTTTATCTCCAAAGTGAGATCTGAGGTGGACTGCATATCGACACTCCTTAGAATACTTCTTGTCACAGCCAGGATAAGTGCAAGTAAACCATTTCTGAATTCCATTTTGCTCAGCGGAGCCTTGCGACTGTCTATACCAACACGCGGTAAGAAGATGTTCAACCCCACGCTAGCTTTGACAATAATCCTCAAGTGCTAAGCAACTGCCCTCTATTTTTAGCATAATATTTTAAGTATAAGTGATGCAAGTTACTAATTATTTTTTGAATAATAATTCGCATCTGTCAGTTTGTGAACTTCAGATTTAGCACAAATGGAGTTTTATAATAACAAGTACTAAGTTTATTTTTATCATCATTCAGATCTAACACTCTATTGCAATGTGCGGTAAATTATAACCTCACAAATGGTTCCATGAATTATTTTTTAATTTAGCGAATTTTTATTATTAATTTTACTAATGATTGCATTTAAGTCTAAGCTTCGTAAACTAAATTTTTTAGTTTATTTACTCAATGATTTTTATCAAAATCAATTAATACTAATTTTTAAACAAGTGTAGTCAGACATTAAAAATGCTGCCTGCTTTTTGGATTCACCAATCATAATTTGATATTAAAAACTGTTTTTGATAAGACTTGCGAAACCTGTTGATTACCTGTCGTATTGGTCCTGGTTGATCATATACCAATTGTTAAACCCCGTGTCATCAGTGCTTGCATATCTACAAGGATTGAGTTAGTCCAACAAAGCTTTATAAATGCAGCAAATTCGAAAAGTGACAACTACAGTCTGAGTTTGATATATGTCATTTTCAAATTAGCTAAAATTTTATATGTCAAAATATTAAAATATGGTACTTTCGAACTAAATCAGTTTTATTTTGGCTTAAAACTCAAAATTAAGCTGACTATGAAGTAAAAATGCAGCTGGGGATTAGTTGATTACAGTTTGCAGAGCCAAAATGTTTACTCTACCAAATCAAGCTGGATGCAGAATATTTCCAATAAAAATACAGTGAGGTTAAGTCTTAAAGTCAATATACAAGTACAACCACACAGATGGTGAGAAAGTATATCAAACCGTATGGTGATAACCTAATTCCTGCGTACCTTTCATAAACTCCTGCAATTTTTTTATTGTTAATCATTTCAGTTTGCAATTTAATTGTATTATTAATCTTCAAATGGTTTGCTTTATAACCATTTTGGTGTTAAAATAGCTCTGAGAGGTTTCATCTGTAGAATGAGTAAGAATTATAAAATTTAAATAATATGCTCGACTACTTCAATAACGCAGTTGACTTCATCATGCAGTTTAAACCAACAACTGTTTATAATATTGCAGGGATGAAAATTGGAGAAGAATCCGTACTTTCGGAAGGAGGCTACAGCTATGTATACCTCTCACATGATAGAGACAATTACTCTAAATAAATACGCCCTTAAGAAAATCATCGTTCAAGACAGCATTAATGAAGAAGCTGTTATGAGAGAAATCGAAATTTGGTCCAGACTTGGAGACCACCCTAATATTTGTAAATACATCGGGCATACTGAAATCGAAGGTGACAATGCTAAAACCGTAGTTATACTATGAGAATTCTGAAGCGGAGGCACTCTTGTTGATCTGATTACAAGAAATAAATACAAACTTGTTGAAGAACAGATTATCTATGTCCTTACTCACGTTGCAAGAGGGCTAAAGCTCATGCACGAGCACTCCCCGCCGATCGCTCATCGTGACATCAAAGTTGAAAACATCTTGATGGAGGACCAAGTATTTAAAATTGCCGATTTTGGCTCTTGATCAACAGACACTCTTGACTACAGCAAAGACAGTAAAAGGGTAATTGTCGAGAAAATGGAGCTGTTTGAAAAATATACAACAATGATGTATCGACCTCCAGAAATGATAGACCAGTACTTGAACTACTCAGTCAACACAAAGGTCGACATCTGGATGCTTGGGTGTGTTCTTTACACTCTGTGATTTGCAAAACATCCTTTCCAAGAAGCACAGAAGCTAGCTATCGTAAACGCCGATTATAAAATTCCAAATGAAAAGGACAAAAGAATAGGTTCAAAGCTTAAGGATCTTATTAGACTGATGTTGACTCCAAATCCAAGTAAAAGACCGGATATCAGCAAGATCTTAGATTTGCTTGAAAGTTGGGATGAGCTGGACCACATCCCACTCAGCGATGAGGCCCTCAAGATCAAGTCGAAGCAAGAGGCGATTGTGCAGGCTAAAAATAAAAATTACAAAGAAGTGTCTCATATTGATTTATTAGGCTTCGATGAAGACACTCCGAAGAAAAAGCCAGTCGTTCAATGTAAGTAAATACTCGGCTGATGATGATATAATTTCATAGCTCACATGATGGCTTCACAAAAGGCGCCACCTGCGTCATCTGATTGGGATATATTCGGCGGGCAGAATACTTCAAGCAAAAGTAAAGAGAATAAATAAGAGCGAGAGTAAAGAAGACGACTGGCTAGATTTTGTAGACGGGTTTGCCTCAAGCAGCACTCAGAATGAACCTCAGTAATTTTTTCTTTATATTTGAGAACTGATATTTATTTTAGAAAACCAAAAAGTTTTGAACCAAAACCACAAAGTAATCCTCCAACTGATGACCAAACTTGGAAATTCTTTGACTTCGGTGATATGAAGTAGTCAAAAATAAGTATAGAATTCAATAGTATTGTCGTTGATTTAAGCAGTAAAGTTAATTTGAAATTATAACTTTTGGAAGGTAGGAATTATATAATAAATATTTAAATTTAATAATCACTTTTTTGTTTAGCTGTTTTTATTTTTAAATTCAATTTTCAGTAAACAAAAAGATGCATTGAGATTCAAAAGGAATTTGAATATGCACTTTAAAGAATTAGTTATGAATATCTTG